>JAQFXV010001186.1:0-14783 GCA_034694065.1 Camisia spinifer
AGTTATATGAAATTGATCTGAAATGAAGAGCATTAGAATTCTTGACGCGTTTTATTTTGAATATATTTAAGAACTTTCCCCGTTCTCTCATAAGAGAATTACTTAACTTTGAATTTAATTCTGAAAAAGTTATAAGACTTATAACTTATATTAAGTGAAGCAAAACTTTTGCACTTACAGAATATTCTATTAAATTGTACTCTTATTCTGAGAGAACTTTTTTTCAGGTCTATATTTCATTTGGATTTGATTTTATTCCTCTGAATGAGACAATACTCAAACATGAAATAGTGAGAAAAAGATGATATGAATATATGATTACGGTTACCAGAATTCTCTTAACTTAAAAAAGTAGGAAAATATCAAGGGTGAGATTATGCACTATGTTTTAGGAAAAATACAATATCTGGAGATTCATTGTGAAAAGTGGACCACCTTTTAGCTGTTCACCTACTGTTCATCATTTTAGCATCTTTCAAATAAAATTATCCAATCAAAAACTTTATATTGGAACTCTAGGCATTTTATTTGAAAACATATTCAAGCAGATATTTAAAATTGATTTTCTGAGAGGTCAAAGTTCACTGGAATTTTTTTAATGCATCAATCTATTTGGCCATTCTCTTCGATTCAATTGAAATAAAATAATCCGTTTATCTGACTGACTATAGAAATAATTACCTTCTTAGCAAATGCTTCAGAATCCAGACGAAAACTGGATATCTAGTAACCCTATATTTGTTAAGATAAAGAATAAAAGAATGAGATATGACTTCAAAACATATCATTTAATATTATGACTCTGTGTCTGAGACTAAATGTCATTGACATTAACAGTGAATATAATAAATTTTGGGATTCGAAAGTCGAAGCATAAAATGAATAATAATTTAAACTGAGTTGAATGAATACAAGCTTGGATGGAAAACATTACTAGTTAAACTTTTTTTAAATACTATCCATGAGTCATTCTATGCTTTGGTTTCAGGATAATAAATTGTTCTCATTGTATATAATGAGAAGTAACGATTATTTCAATTTTATCCTTAATAAAAATCATCATTCAGTCAAATCTTCACATTTTTGCTATAAAAGTTATAATTATTATAAATTTTTAATCCATTTAATCAAATATTTACATTTGAGATGTGAATGAAATTTTTTATTTTATTTTGTTGAAACCAAAATTAATTTAAAAATCAAAATAAATTAGCTATTTATAAGAATATATTTGTTTGTACTGTAAATAAACTTTTTCAAAAAAATTTGGAAGTTATACTTAATTGAGATCTTTTAGAGATAAATTCTTTCCAGAATTTTGTGTACATTTTATTTATAGGAAAAAACTTATTATTATGTTTCAAAAAGTTTCAGTAATAGTATCGAGTTTTTACTGTATTTTACACTTTTCTGATCAGAAAAATTGGATAAAATAGACGTTTCGAGTAGAAAATCAAAGTTGATAATAGCGTGTGTGAGATATTGGGTTAAATAAACACATGATAAGAGTGTCAAACGGATGAAAATGTGATAATAGAAGAGAAAAAAGATTGCTTTAAGAGAAGAGTATTGAGAAAGAAATAGAGATATAGATTGAGAGCCTTTAGAAGTGTTGTAAAGGAAGATATAATGCATTGTATTCATCAATGATATGACAGCAATACTGGAGTCTTCGATATTACACTTTTCTCGCTATTTATCTCTCAATAGTTTGATTGAACCGTAGCTTTAGATTAACGAAAAGTATTCACAATGTATAGCAATCACGCGATTATTTGTGTTTCTCTTCGATTCGAGACTTGAATTTAGTAAAAGTGTCGTAAGTTTTTTGATAACTTTTTTCGTTCAGAGCAATATTGATTTGGATTCAATTTTATTATTCTGTTTGTATTTCACTATTCTTCAAATCTTTCTTAATCGAAGATTTTCGATAAAATGAAAGTTTTCTGTATTTTATGATTGCTTTTTGAATAGAATTTTGATTATTGAACTTTTAGCTAATGTGAAAAATTATAAATTTTTTGAGCTTTTATTAATAAATATTTTGAGAAATTAAGTTTCGAAAGTTTCAAAAAATATATAATTTTAATAAATTTCATCAATTTTTTTGCAAATTATTGTATTTTTTGCACTAATAATAACATAACAAAAAATATGATTACTATTTAGCTTAAAATAAATAATAACTGTTCGAAAAAATGTTTTTTCTTCAAATACATGTAAAAACACTATCCATTAAAATATGCTGTTTTTCATTATGAAAATTATGCAAATTTTTACAAAAAAATGTACTTTTCTTGTTAGTCATGAATGATTTGGGACTGAAATTAAGATTTCGTACATTTTTTATGCATACAATTTTCTGAAAAGAAAATACAAATGAGTTTTTTTACGCTCAGAAAATTTGATCGTAAAACGAAAAATAATTATAGTGTTAAACATTATTTCGTAACCGAATCGCTAGAGTTGAGTCACTTCAATAGTACAGATGGGAAATACGTGTAATAGAGAATTGATTACCATTTAATTCGCTTTATTTATATGAAACTACGCTAAGAAATAGAGTAAAAATAAGTGAAGTTTGAATCAGAGTAAGAGAAAAAAATGATTGCACCAAAAGTGTTGGAATAATTGAGAGCTAATGCATAGCAGTAAAGCCCAGGGGTGGGTCTCTTGAGTTAAGGATTATTCCAAAATTTGCTACAAAACAAATTCAAATAAGATTTCCTGTGAATTTTCAGCAAATTATAACATTTATAATCAAATGAAAAATCAGGTTGTTTTCAATAGTTGAATCTTAGAGAATATGCAATATCTTAATAGGTTATGAATTGAGAAATACATTTTTGAGCTCAATTTTAGACAGATTCTCCCCAATCTTCGTAATTTTTTTATTTGTCTCTAATTCAGATTAAATCATTCCCCGGTATTATTAATAATGAGGGCTTTATTCGACTTTTATACAACTCTACTCTTTTAATATTTACTATTCATTTGCAAATAATTCATTTAATCCAATATTTGAATAAACAGAATTAATTTATAGCAGAAATAATCGATTTGATCCATTCTTAATATTTGTAAATAAAGCTAAACTTTAAATATCAAAAGAGTAGAAATGAGAAAAAAGCCTCCATATTTGATAATATCCTCATTTCAAAAAGTTTAACATTTTAAATATAAACCCCCCTAAAAACAGGCTTCATATAAAAGTTTAAGTATTGCAATTGAGTATCATTTCGGGGGCAAAACCGTCGAATCACTAATTGGACGATGAGATGATGCGAGAGATGTGAGTAAGAGATTGTGCTTTTCTTTTCACTCTGCAAAACGATTGCCAGTCATTGAGATTAAATGGTTAAACCAGAAAACCTGGCGTTTCAGTGATTACACGTTCGCGATATAAAAAAGGATATATAAAATGCTGATTATAGAGTAGACTGAATGAGAGTGTGTTTGGGGGAAAAGAAATTGAGAGTAAGAGAAACTGAGAACTAAATTTAGAGGAAAGGAAAGAGAGATATCTAAATAACTTCTTAATGATACAGAATTCTCTTTTTTCCGCTCAATTTGTTGTAATACTTTTTTTCCTCTAGTTATAGTCGAGACATGTTATTAGTATTGAATAAAATAAATTTTTAGAATGTTAAAAATTATACATAAAGAGTTTTCTTAGGATTCAAATGGAAACCACTTTATTGAATAAGTTTAAGGATGTATTTCAGGAAGAAATACTTGTTTTAATTGAAGTTTAATGATCTATAAATGATTTTTTGTTTATTTAATATTTAGTCAAATTACAATAAAAAAGGATATTTTTTATTAAAATAAAAATTGTTATGAAGTTATGTTTCAACAAATGTCGAATGATTGATAACATTATGTTTCGCGCATAAATTTCTTAATTTTTCACAAGAAATTCTAATTGATAAAAATGTATTCATAATTCATATCTTATTTTAATGTCAAAATTAAATGAAAATAAGATTTTGAAGTTTTATCTCAAATATGAACCTAAATTATGTTCTATTTTCACTATGATTCAAAGTTTTCGCTAGGAATTTATGAATTAATTTCTTTGATTTATCATAAAAATGAACAAAATATACATTCAAAGTATGAATAAAATATACAAATTTTCCATTCATTGTGAAAATATATTTAGGACATAAAATCTTAGATTTCAAATAAATGGTAATTTTGATAAATTCTAAGATAAGTCATAGAAAAAAGAGTAAAAATTTTCATAAGATTTTACAGATCGATAAACGTGTTGTCTATTACTATAATATAGATCTTACTCAAGCTCTCGAAAATCCTATAATAGACTTCATTCAAACTCATCATTAAATACAGAATCAATACTTAATTGGTGTGAATAATGATTTTTATTACTCGACAGAAAGAATAAAAAGAATTGCTTGAAAGAAAAAGTAAAACAGAACCAAAAAAGCTCATTGTATTTGATTGTAATTCGAGAGCAAATAACAGAACCGCCCAATGAATTGAGTAAATCTCCGGTAATAGACATGTGCATAATCTGAACATATATTACCCAAAACTTTTTGTCTGACAATAAAAGCATTTCATTCAAAATGAAAAAAGAAAATTCTATGAATATTACACTATATATAATATAAAAGGTTTACTTATATATTATATATTTTTCTTTATATATCTTTATACACATGATTTTTTTTAACATCCTTTAGCGCTACTCTACTTGTGATACACTTTCTCGAGTGATATGAAGTGTGTGCTTAACGAATATTATTAAGAGAACGAGTGTCTGTTCAGACACAAAATGGATTATTTCCTTATCTTAAAGCTAACGAATAATAAATGAAAGTGATTCTACTTTTTTTCACTTAAATTTTAGGAAAACTCTGTTATGTTTTCCGCTTTCTCTCTCTTTCTCTCTCTCTCTCTCTCTCTCTCTCTCTCTCTCTCACGCCTGAGAAATATCAACATTTTTCTACTTATATTAAATTTTTACATAAATAAGTATTGTATAACAGGAATTTTTTCATACTTCTTATCTCAGAATCAATATATAATCTCAAGATTAAAATTTACATTAAATATTTGTCATGAGTCATAACATGATTATACTCTTCACATATTCTTCATATAAGAGTAAGAATACTCTTATAATCAATTGGATTAAAACTTATAAAACTAATCAAAAGTTGACATTAAATTCAAAATCTCATAGATCTATATCTAAAAGTCAAAAGAAATTCAATATTCAATAACCTCCTTATACTCTATTTCATTTTGATCTGATTTATTTCAACTCTTAGAATAAAGGTATCGTTAAGAATATTCTGTGGAAGAAAAATCGGAATTCTATAAGTAGTGGACTAATAGCCGACCACTAGAATAGAATAGAAGACTATAAAACCGGTGCTCAACAAAGAATTTTTTGCTGAAATTGAAAAATAGTCGTATTATACTTGAGGTTCAGTTCGTTTTTGAATAGTAAACCTTAACTTTCAGAATAGGAATAAAGAGGAAGAAAAATATTTCTGCAAAAATGAGATCATTTTACAGAAAAAGATCAATTTATCTTTTGATAGCCATAAAGAATATATTGATAGAGAGCTTGTGTGAGAGTTGAAGAGATCAGAAGTGAAAAAGTTTCTCTTTTCGAGATTTAGAGAATAAATGGAATCAGAGTTTAAATAAAAGATATGATAAGCGGAAAAATAACTGGAAGAATAATAGGCAAAAAAATCTCAATTCTGCATCGCTTCATTATTGGCGAGAGAATTGTTACTATTTATTCAGCTTTGCTTTTGAGTCATATTTTTCTGATAAATATCATTCTGGTTTCGAATATCAAGTTTTGCAAACTTTTATGCTAAGAATCATTTTTTCCTGAAAAATTCATTGAAATTCTAGTTCATTACAATTTTTTAAAGAATAAAAGACTCGAAATATTCAGAAATTATCAATAGCCTTATCATAAATTTATAGATATTTAATGAGATCTTAATTTAAATTCTGAATTATTGATGATTTCAATGGAATAGATCTTTTTGAATTTTTAAATAACCAAAAAATTGGAAAAAAAAATATAAATCGAGTACAATCATGACATAAAATCCGACTCTGAACCTATTTAGTAATTATTGATATACATAATCTTTTTAGATAAATTTTCATTAAAATTTAAATCTTATAAACACTATTCATCAAAAGTAAAATAATGAGTTTATAAATGTTTATTGGATTAAATTTTGAATAAAGACTTAGCAAAAAATATATTAAGGCTTTTCAATAATTACTAAATAGGTTCAAAATAGGATTTTATGTCTCAATTGTACAAAAAATTACCAATAACTATAACGAACAAAAGTTGAACATCAAATAATTGAATAGAGAACATTTCAAGCAAAAAATTGCCGAAATTTGTGAAGTAAGCTTTTTATTTTTGCGGCAGTGATTAGTGGCATGAGTTGACATTGCTATCAATGAAAATCACGGAAAGCCAAGTCCTAACCCCTAAGAATTGAGAAAAAAGATTCTCATCTCTCATAGTCATGAAGCCTAAGTTACTTCGGGAGAGAAAAATAGTTCACGAATTGTTATGCACTTCGCTTTATATATTTTTTGCTTTACTACTAAACATGTTCTTCTTAGTGAACACACATAATGTTAAGAGCATTGACACTGTCACCAGTGATGTATTGCCGCCGAGAAAGTTAATCAAATTAGTTGAGAAACGAAAAGGAAATATAAGGGTCTATAAGAATAGAGAGAGACAGAGAAATAGTGAAAGCAGACATGGGGGTAGGGTTTGAGCCTTTGGGGGAGCGATCTCAGTTTTCTTAAAATTCCGAGGGTAGTTTAAAAATCATCCTAAAATCACTTGAAACTAAAGAGAAAAAAGAAAATTTTTGACTTGAAGCGCCAAAAATTGTCAATTTTTTCAAAATTATCTATCTATTTATTTGATTTTTTTGAAAAGCTAATTACCATTAATTTTGCGAAATTCTATGAAAAATCAAATATGTGATTAAACCCTACTTTTCTAAATATTTCAATAAAAAGTGATACCAAACAAACATTTTGAATTTACAATTTGCTATATTTTTCACTCTTGATAAGCTACTTTTTCAACATTACACATAAAAGGAGCTGAGTTTTTAATAGTTTGTGTGGTGTTAAAAAGTATCTTTTCAGGAGTATCGCTACTTCTAAAAAGAATGTTATCATTTATTTTTTTTATAACCCATGTTTTGTTTACTTACTAATAACGCAAAGTTATTAATGAGAAATTACACAATTTGACTCAATTTTGGATTACGAAAATCTTGGTAAGAGAGTTTATACCCATTTCAAACTAACCCCTCCCCTGGTTGAGTGAGAGAGTGTAAGTTATATAACATTGTGAAAGAAAATGTTAGTGTTAGCTCGCATTTAGTGTTTCGCATTATGAGTACGACATTTATATGAGATAAGAGTTACTGTTTGTGATGATTATGACTCGAGCATACTGTGAGTTAAGGCTATGTTTCGCTACTTTCCTGAGTGAATTGAAGACTAAACTTAAGAGAGGACTGAAATGCTTGTGAATAGTCTTATGTAACTTAACAGTCATTATGATTTTCTATTAAAAGATTTATATTCACTTCTCTACTCTTTTCTCTTATCTATTCGTTGATATATTTTTCGTTTCTTTAGGCTTTTAAATAAGTTTAATCTTTTATAAGAAACTTTTTATGGATAAAAAATTTAATTTTACTTCTTTTGTAGTAAAACATTATTTGAATTATTTTTAACGCCTTTTTGTTGGAATTTGAGCTCAAAATAATTTAATATTAATTTTATTTGAATAACTCATTTGTAAATCATATTCAAATTGAAGATTTTGTGTTTGTTTAGTTTGAATTCTGAGTAATATTTGAAATAAATTTGATATTTCATAAAATATTTTGAAAGACTTTATATACAAATCTAATATATATAAGAATTTAACATTGAATTCAGTTTTCGAAATTCTATAACAAGTCAAATGTCATTCAAAAGCAAATAAAAAGATCTTCAAATAGAAAAAGAAAATGAGAAACATTTTGAAACTCAAAAAAGTAATGAATATCTCATAAAAATACAGGAAAAATTCCACAGAAAAAATTGAATAAAGATATAATATATTCGTAAATTCAATCATAATTTTAAAATTAATTTATAAAGAAAAAAAATAGGAAAAACTTAGGCTGAAAATGCATTAAAGAATTCTTTTCTTCTATATAGGTTTGAAATAATGTCTATCAATTTAATGGTCACTTTTCTGTGATGAGTGTCCAGACATTGATGATCTTTAAGATCAAAAATCTTTTCCTCTATTCTTTATTCTACACTTTCATCTGAGTGTTATTTTCGTTCAATAAGTGACAAAAAAAGAAGTCAAAAAAGTGTGAAGAGATTGTTTTGATGGCATGAACGGCAACTTTTTTTGACGTAAATCAATATGCAATATGAGAAACGGCAATACATTTCTCTTATACTTTTTTCTTCTTTTCACTCTCTATATTTTCAATACTAACGGTGTGTCAGAATAAGAATAGTGAATATTGTATTGAACTATAGAAAAAATACTATAAATAAAGTAGGGTTGCCAGCAAAGTGGTTCAAACTGAAAACTGGAGAAAATTTGAAAGGGAGAACAAGCACTGTTTTAGCATAGCAAAAGCACAAACAAATAGCCAAAAAGCTGGAAATTCATTGTGGTAAACTGGAGATTTATTCACAATTTTTGAGTGTAATTTTTACCCAATCAAAAAAATTTATAGTGGATTCAATGTATTTTTTCTCAACCACATCAATCCTTTTTTAAAAAGACAATTTTAGATTATATTTCATATGTTGCAGCATTTTATTTGCAACTCATAACCATCAATTAAAAATTCTACTTTTATGCAGATTACTTGTTTAAAATTACTTTTTTATTCCGAAAATTTTTATTACTAAGTAATTGCATTTTTGTGAAATTTCAGGTCAAAAACTGGAGATTTTTCCTCCAAAGAAGTTATAGGACTAGAAAGTGGAGGTTTTACTAAAAAAGGAGACTCCAGAAAACTGGAAACTCGGTAACCTTATGCAAGTCTATAAGTCATATGAGAAATGAATTGGAGACGAAAGAATTGGTTAACACAATATATGCAGAACGTGAGAATCTCACAATTGATAACAATCGTTGTGGCAAATGATAGATCAAGAAATCAATTCTTTCAATTGCTATACTTTTTCTTTTGATGGCTTTTGACGGAAATTCGATATCAAAGCACAAACTGTCGAATATTCTCAACAAAAAATGAATTTTTTCAGTTTTTTATACCGAAAAATTTCTTTTAAAATCTGTTGTGTGAAATTCAAGTCAACTTCACTTTTATATTAAATTTTTGTTTTAGATAAAGTAGTGTTACCAAAAATTTATATTGATATTCAATTAAATCATTAAAATCTAATTTAATAAGTTTCAAATTTTTACTCAATTTTTACGATAGATTAAATTCTTGGAAATTCATGATTCAAAGTCAGTAATGAAATAAGTAACATCAATAAACTTTAATATCAATAAACTGTGAGTTATCTTGAGTTAATTTAGAAAAATTTCGAGTGGAGTTCATATACTTTGGTATAAAATTAACTAAAATATCATAAAACAAGTAAAATGAAAATTATTAACAGAATCCTAAACAAAACTCATAGCAAAAGTGAAAGATGACTTTGATTTAATTTAATAGTTATTCAAAATAATTTTTTTAGTTCAAAAAAGTTGAAAATATTTTCACACTGATTAAAGTGAATGTTTCTTACATTTCACATCCAAAAAGATATTGATTCAAATCGAATAAAAAAATCAGTTCAACTTTCCTATGAATATAGATCTTATTTTTAATGGTATTTTAAATTTTATCGTTATTTAAAGACTAAACTTCTCTTAACTTTATTCAAAGCATATCAAACTTTGTTTAATTTTTAAGTCAGTAAAAACATTAGCGAAATCTTCATCATTATTCCGGAGAAGAAAACCAAAATCCAAACAGAAAAAAATGCTCTTATATTCTGAGGAAACCTAAAAAAGACGATTTCTGAATATCCTCTACGAATAAATTATAGGTTTTTTGAGCACTTATTGATGCATTAGAGATAAGGTTTGCATAACTAAAGCAAAACACAAAGTCGAGGGCTCTCTATATTGAAAGAACATTCTGATAAAAACATTTATTTATATGAATAAGAATAGGGAGTCATATATAAGAGAATATATTACTTATAAATCTTCATGCATTGATATTTTGTATAATATATGATAGAAAACAAGGCTATGCATGAAAAGTGATATTTGTTTGAGTTGTGTATTACTGATCGAAACTGATATTTGCTATAAAAGTGAACATGAATTCCCGATAGGATGAGAATGTTCTTTAAATTATATATTGTTTTGTTTAGTGTTATGCGAGGCTTAACGACGAGAGAGAGACCCTATTCTTCATGTTATGTCTTATAATATATTCATTCATTGTTCAGTTTATTGTTATAATACTTAATGTTTGAATAAGATAAATAATTGTGAAATTTTCTACCAAACAAATGAAATTCTATATTATTTTATTAATCGTATAAACATTTTTGGCTTTGCACAGAAAATAAGTACATTTTAGTATAACTTAAGCTTAACACAAATCAATTTTATTAGTTTGTTATCAATTACTTCTGAATGCATTCATAGGAAATTCTACACAATGGGAAAAATTGATTGATATAGAGTTCTAGCTCTTAATAGAATAATTTTTATGAGTATATAAGCATTTCTCCAACAATTAAACCACAAATTCCAGCTTTAATTTCAAGCGATCTTAAGAAACATTATAACTGGAGCGAAAAAATGTTAAAATTATTTCTCACCTCATTTTTCGTCTCACTTATGATTCTTCAGTCGTCTCTTCAATATTTCATAATATTTTCGTTAAGCATTTTGAAAGAAATATGTTAAGCGAATGAAAGGAATTTATTGAACTTCAAAAACCGCGAAATATTTTTATAATATATTTTTCTATTTTAAGAAGAAAAAAGTTTATCACTCGAGAGAGAAACATATAATACTTTTTTTTATGTCCAAAATTCCTTTTTCTGCTGAATGCGAAGTTTTTTTAAGAAGAAGAAAAATTTATGAAAAAAGTTCAGTTTTATTGAAAAATTGCACAATAAATAAGAAAAGTGTCAAATAATATATATGTATATGAGTTATAATATCGGAAACCGATAAGACATATGTATTTTTTCAATATAATAAGTTATTAGATCTATAGGTTTTTTATCTCGAAGTCAGAAATGTTTAGTTTTTATTAAATAAGCAACAACTCCAATAACGAGAGAAAAAAATCTTTGAATTGAGGTTCAGTTCAATAAATTCTTTAGTTAGAGAAAGAGAAAGAAACCACACAAATAAACACAGATATGATGTATAAATAGTAGAGAACAAGAGTAGAATATGTCGTGCAGTGAAGTTCTTATTCTTAAACTTCTTGCAGTCAAACACAGAGTCAAATACTTGATACTGAAATGAGAGAAAACTTCATATATGCGTGTTATATGAGTTTTGGTTCACTTCTTCTTCAACAGTGCTCTCATATATTCTGAATGGATATTATTCTTGCAAAGCATTCTAGTTCTCTACAGCATGTTAAATAGTTTTCAGAGGGGTATTCCCAGTGTTGATACAGGGCCAGGGGTGGGGTGAAGGGATTTTTCAGCATTCTTCTAGTATGTATTTTTCAAGGGTTAAAAACTCAGAAACAATAGTGAAAATATTGAATTAATAATAGCAGAATGAATGAATTTTGATCTCAAATATTGATAAATAAATTCAGAATTTAATAAAAATTAAAATAATATTTAAGATTAATTGAATGCAATTTTTTGAATAATTAATTTAGTTTAATATAATTAATAATAAAATTTTTGAAATATTTTATTTAAATACTATTCCCTCTAAAATTGACTAAATGTTTATAACTCAGAATGGTACCAATGGTTATGTTACATATGTATTTTTTAACTTTACAAAAACAAATAAAAAATCCAAAAAATGATCTTTTTTACTGATAAATCCTATTTATCCAAATTTTCCCGTAATTTTCTTCAAAACTTAAGATGTTTAGATATTTGACTCCCCCGAAGCCCCCGACCTCTGTTTAATTCTGGATATTCCTATTGCGTTGCGTACTAGCCTTCGATCAATAGCAGTATTGGTGCCGCCGTTAGTATTAAACTAGTTTTGACAAAGACTTAGCTCTCCAGTATTTTTAACAGAAAGATAGAAACAATATTTTCCTATTATACCAGTCCTTTACTAATGCGTACTGTCGTTCTTGTTATTGTTGTCTCTTTTTTATGGCATTCAATCAATTTTTTTACATTCCTATTACTGCAAAGTAGAAGAAAAACGACTCAAACAATAAGATTGATATAACTCTCAATAATAGGTTTTCAACGAATTGACTTTTCCTATGAAATAACTTAATAAGTAAGAAATTCTGAATAGTTTTTTGCATAAATACTTCGAAACATAATTTTTTCGATATATTTTCCAATTTATATGCATTAAAAAATATTATTATTTAATTCTCATAAACAACATGTTCAATAAATAAGTGAATTCTCGCACTTCACACACAAACGCTATTGAATTATTCAGTGATACATAAAAATATTTTTTTCTGCATATGAATAATATATTTAACATATATTTATAGATTCTTTTCGTTTTCTAGCATTAATTCATTGTCTTTAATAACTATTCTATAAATAGCTAGAAATGTATCAATAATTAATAACTTATTTTCACTATTAAGAGGCGGAATAGCTTTCTATAGCTTAAAAAGTAGAGCATTTGAAAACTGCATATAAATTAATAGTGTTTTCATTAATGTTATTAAAATTCAATAATAATTATAATTAACTTATGGTTCGAGAGATTTATTCTGAAACTGATAATTATTCTTAATTTTATGGCAGAAATGAAATAAAATAACAATACTTTACATATGGAAATAGTATTCATGTTCTCATAGCTGTTATTCTGTAATGAATTGTTCTCTTGTTTTCATTCAATTTATAGCATATTTTATTTTATAGTTAACTATAATTTTTGAAATTAAAATCTTGTTTTCTTTCAATTTATAGTATATTTTATTTTATTGTTAACTAAATTTCTGAAATTCTTGAAAACATTTCATGAGTTGATAAGAAAAAGAATTTTAATAAAGAAATTTTTTAAAGAATATTCTCATTTAATCCTCAATGAGTTCTTTTTCAAAAAGCATAGTATAATAGCATTAAATTTGCATAAAAAATGATAAACATGATTATGAATAGAGTGAAAGACTCTCATAAGTGGCTCAGAATTAGACTAAATAACACTTTATTTATTACAGAAATATTCATTTTTAAATGAATCTAAACAGACATTATTTAACAAAGTATAAGTATAACAAATTTGAAGAGTGCTTATCAACGCATTTAAGAGTGTTATTAAGTGTTATTACATTCAGAATATTATATTTTAAAGGGTGTGTTATGTAGTTTTTATTATATTCTCATTCAATGTATTACTAGAGCAACACTTTTTGAAACTTATTTATGCTAATAAATTATGGAATAATTTTTGTGCTTAATATGAGTCTTGAGTGTCAGGCGAGATGTTTGACAAAAATTTCTGATTTTATTACCAAAATTTGCTTAAAATGTCTAAAAATATAGTTAACAAAAGTATTACTCAATTTTATTGACAGATTTTTTGAATACGAGGTTTTGATTGATGAATGTTTTCAATAATTCTGAATAAATAAAAAAGATTTCTAAAAGATTTGCAAAAATATGAATTATAGTTTATGAGCAGAATTATCAATAATAAATCAAATCACAAGCGTTTCCAATAAAATCAGTATTTTTCAGGATTCAATTGATCATAAAATTGCTAAAAAAATTATTCGTTTCTTTCTAGTATTCATCAATCATTTGAAACTTTTCTCTCGAGACTCAAAAATTTCAAGAAATAGATGAAATTTATAGATCAGTTATATTCGAATTCCAAAAAAAAAATTTGAAAATCTTATTTATTTCGAACAATTATAGGGGTAGAATATTTTTATTTAACTGGATTCAAAAATTGAAATTCATATTAAATTTTTTAAAAACTTTTAAAATTCCTATGAATAAGAAGTTTGAAAATAATTATTTTATGAACATTGAGATTTCAAACCTTTCAAAACTTAAACTTCAGCTTAAGTTTAGTTCAAATAATAATTATAAAGCTTTGCAGCGAATTGTGTATTAAATATCATGAAATCGAATTAAATCTCAATTTTTATTTTTTGCTCATATAAAAACTCGACTCTATTTAAAACTCTATTAACACATAATCAAAATTTCTTTATTGTTATTATCATTCAATAGTAACAGAATAAGCTTTAATGTACTTGAGATATAATGATATCAAAAACTGATTTTTAATCATTAAATTCTTTATAAAATCAAGAGAAATATCAAATAAAATAAAAAAAATACTTGAGTAGCGAAATAAAGCCTACACTTAAATAAAGTCATAAAAGAGTTTATTTTTATTGCCTGCAGTTTTAGGTAAAGCTCAAGTAGTAATAAAATTCGTTTTGTGTTGAATTAAATTCCGTAAATTTCTGCCATTTTTCAAAATCTCTCTCTCTCTCTCTCTCTCTCTCTCTCTCTCTCTCTCTCACACACACACACACACA
>JAQFXV010001187.1:0-14777 GCA_034694065.1 Camisia spinifer
GAAATTCATCGAAGTCGTTATAATATAAGTTTAATTATTTTTGATAACATCTATTTATTTCACATTGAAATGATAGTTGTTCTAAATTTGGCTTTGAAACAATTCTGAAATTCCGTCTTTTGTTGATCATCAGTCTATTGATAAGTTTTGGTAAAAAGCTGATAGTTTGAGTTTGTGTTCATAATATATTATCGATGATGTTCTTAATAAGTATAATAAAACAGTTGCTTTTACTGATGGAGAAAATGAAATGATATCATTTTCATAGTGATCAAGTGTTTTAATTTTAAAATCAAGAGTAAAATGTAAAAATTAATTCAATGCAATAGAATTTGAAATTGATTATTATTCTTCTGGTATCCAAACTTTTTCTTTAGTGAATAAAAAAGTTTGTCACTTATAGTTACTATAATTTTATTATACAATTGATATTAAACTCTGCGAGAAAAGTAATATTTTCTGATTTTAATTTTCATTTCGCGATAAACTAGTTATTAATAAGTATTTTTCATTTATTTTTTGAGATTTAATATAAGATCTAATTCATTTGAAAAGTGAATAATTAAATTTTCTTTTTGAAGATTGTTATAAGCATAGAATGAATGCAAAAAACAGAAAATTTGATCAACAATTCTGACGAAGACTTGTTGTTGATGAAGAACGAAATAATGAAGTGAGTAAACAAATAATTTGATACTTCATTCAATATGATGTCTGAGAAGTTCGATTAAATTTTTTTGGGAATCTTTTTAGCCCTCAAGTCCTGATCATAAATGCGATTCTTTAAGAGCAAAATGTAGTGTTTGTTAACTCGGATTCTTTAAGCCTTCAGTTTCAAAGCTAATAATTAATGATCAACTAAAATATGTCAATTTATCATAAATTATTTGGTTATAAAAAAAGAAATTCCGGATCATTGCAAAGCACAACATTCTGGAATTGCGATCAAATATTGCAATGAATTATAGACCTCAACAAATACAAAAACAATCTTCTTATTCAAGTAAAAAGTTTAAATTCTGGTTTTAAATTAACTAAAACTAAGATTAATATTTTGTCGGCAACGTTCGATCAAAAATTCAAGTTTTCTCCTCCATCAGTGCAAATAGCGCTTGATTTACAAGAAATGTGTTGTTCTCATTGTTGGAGAAGAAAATTATCATCATTTGCATAATTATTAAATCGACTTTATGTAAATTTGCCAAAAAAAATTTTTTTTATAAAGAATATAAAGCTTGCTTCGAAATCTGTTCCAGTAAATTGTTAGAAAAAATGTAAATATTTATTTTTGTAAATTATCTCATGATCTCTTTAGATTGAAGTCAATTTAATTATGGGGTTTTACAAGTAATTCAAAGATAAATTTCAAGCTTTCTTAATATTAAAACATAAGAAACTTTTATAAGAGAACGTGATGTATATAATATAACTTAAATTATATAAGTCTGATTTCTTCCCTTAAGCCGAAAAATTACTCCAAAATAATTTTGTTATATTTATATGTGGTGTTGTCTTAATCAATGCTAAGTTTATTTTCATGAGCTATAATTATTTTTTATCTCAAGGATTTCTAGTATTCAAAAATATAAAAACAAGTTTTCATCAACAATACTACAAAAGTTTGATTTTATTATATATACGATTCAAAACATGAATTTGAAATGTTTACTCCACTCTATTATTAGTTGATTTATAAAGAATTATATAACAGCAAAAACTTAACAGACAATCATTAATAATGCATAGAGTCATACAAATACTGCAAGCTTTCAAAGAGTTAGTCATTTATGACAGGAAACACATTATATAACCAAAATTTCACAAATTTTGCAAAATATTTTACTTTCAATCTATGTTCAAATATATTCTGTATATTTTACTAATAAAACACAATTAAATATTTTTAGCAGCCCTGTAGCCAACCTATTAAGGACCTAAACTAGAAATCAATTGTTTTGATAGAAATTCGACTATAAATTAAAGCGAAAATACCATCATTTTGAAATAGAAACTCAAGGATTTTAAAAAATTTGTTAGAACTAAGTTTTGATATGAATTTTCAGAAAATCTCGCATTATTGAGTTATTTTTCGTGGAATAATTTTTTGTAATTTAGAATCAATATTTCATCTTAAAAAACTTCCAAGTGTTAAAGCATTAAAATGTTTATCGAGAGAAAATTCACTAATGAAAAAAATTTAAAGTATGTTTTAACTAATATAAGAAAACTCATTGAGTTAATTTACTTTTCATAATGTATATAAAATATTTTATTATTCGGGAATTTTTTTTCTCTATAAACACTGAGAATGTGGAAATGGAATAGAATGTAAATTAAGATTTTATGAGGAATGGAACAAAGAATGAGAATTTTCAGGTGTCATTCCTTTTGATAGGACTTTTCAGACAAACATATTTTGAGTTTAGTCTCACAATTATTAGAAATTTAAAATATACAGTGTCTTAATTAAAAATAATTATAAATCAGGATTTTAACTTTTGTGATTAGGAATACCTATAAATCTTACAAAAGCTTAAGTTTAGATATTTATTATATACCACGATATTATTTATATTATAAACTTTCCACAAAATTCACGAAACAAAACAATTACAAAAACATTATTCAGTATTTCAATAAACAATACATCAATGAATTAAAATCTCAATTATTCAAAGATTCTTTTACCTATTGATCTGTTGAGGGCTTTCAAAAAGAGATCAATATTATTAAACTCATAGAAAACATTCCAAGTTTTAATGAAGTTTAACAACAAGTTTAATGAAGTTTAACATTGAAATTTTCTTTCAAAGACTTTAAATAGCCTTGAATTCAAGTTTATTTTCGTGAATTGATTGATAGCTTTGAAGAGACATGAGTTAAATAAAAATAAAAACAATTGGTCAGCAGTGACAGACTTTCTGTATATCATATTCAAGAAGATCCTTGAGATTAAGTTTATGGTAATATTCTGTTATACAGTATAGTGAAAAAGTAAACGATTCCCTGAAAGCATACTTAAGTTTTAATAGCGGATGATTTGTTACTTGTTTTTTAATAGCTTCTGAATAAAAAGTTTAATCAATTACTATAGATATCAGTAGAAACATATGCTAAAGACCTCACAAATCAAGTATGAATTAGACTAATAATCCCTCAGGAATATGAATAAAGATATTTTTCTTGATTTACATTTAAGAAAATCCTTGCTTATCATTATTGATGTCGAAAATCAATATTTGAAAAATGATTTTCCGATAAAATAAATATTTTAAAAATATAAATACAACTTTTTCTGGTCTAAATCGAGATCAAGGCAAGAAACCAGCTTTGGGTTATGCCGACTATCATTTATTATCAAACTCTCATTCACTAACATTAACACAAAAGTCATAGTTATTAATAATTCGATTTTTAAACTACTCGAAACTTTTTCTCATTGAGAGGAATCGCTTATCAATAGTGAATTTGATTTTATCTCAATTTGTCAGTTTGAATGCTATTTCATATAATGACTGTTCAATTGATAAAACTACAAAAAACTTATTGTTATAATTCATAATCACTCAACTCTATCATTCTCTGGAATAATGCGATTATTTGACGGTATGATTATTTAATTTATATAATTATGTTTTGTACTCATATTTAGAAATTTTTTACTGATACTTATCTTCAATTTTGTTGTTATTCTTGAAATTATTGGTTAAGTAAATAACAAATTAAAGTTTTTCCTATTTTTAGACTTATTCAAGAATTTATTAAGCATTAAGTTTTTCAAATCGAATTAACTTTTAAATGACTTGTTAACAAAATCATATTAAAACTTTTATTCATTAAATTAAAGTAAATTTATTCATAACAAAAAGGCGTATAGTTTTCCTCAAACGATAAATTGAATTATGAAATGAAAAACGATCTCAATTTGCATAAGTCTATTAAAAGACTTTTCCGCTTAAAATATTCAAAAGAATTGTTGAATTGAATTAAAAATTTAGCATTTTATTGATATGAGTAATAAAAAAAAAGTTTTTCAAACTTTAAAACCTTGTAATTTTAGAAAAAAGAACCAATAAAAATACTAAATAGATTCTTCACACTTTATAATTGAATTATTTTAACCAAACTTATTTTGAGCTTAAAATGCAAAATAACTATCAAAATGATGTCATCTCTTCTTTCTTTTAAACGCATATTTCAATAGAGCGAAGAAAAAAGTGCAGATTTTTAAGGGTTAACTTCTCAGAAAAGTTTTTGTCACTTTCCCATAAATTGCTGATTCTCTAAAGTCATTGCGTAACAAATAGACTGCACTTCAGCATATCTTTATAGTATAGCACAGTTTTAATACTGCTAATTGTTGATTATGTACCGCTACACTCAACACGTGGATCAGATTCAATGACGGCATAACAGTGACGTACCATCGATTATGAAGATGGCGAGAAAGCAATCATGTCAACGATTGTGACTATTTTTATATTAAACTTTATATTACAAGAAACTTGATTTTTCACCAAATTCTTATTGCATTACAATATAAGTCCATTGTTTGGTTGACAAACAAGTCTTGTAAGTAATATTTCAATCAAATTACTTATAGCTTATATTTTGATTTTGACTTATGCTACACAATACTCTTTTATATTTATATGCATGTTATTAACTGTGTTACATGTTTACTATTGCTTAACTTTTGCAATATTTTATATATTTTTCAGCAGACGCTTAAAATAGTTTTCAACATAATATAGTTATTTCGCTTTAATTACTTATTTTTCATCTAAAGCATAGTAACTGTTAATTTTTTTGTTATGCTTATCAAAAATTGTGTGATTTAACATGAATTTTTATTTACCCAAAATTGACTTACTATTCATTTTTATAATTTATTGTTTGCCATAAATTTAAATGTCATTTAATTAGCAAAAGTTACTTTTTTTATTCTATCGATAGTGTGAAGGGTTGTTTCAAATTTTATTTTTATTGGTTAATTAGCTTTTATTATTAGGGTTATCGAAGTTCTCTTATTTTTTCTGATAAAATACGAGTCAATTTTTCATTTTTATACTGAAATAACATTTATCCTAAAAAAGAATTAGACTGACTTCCAGTTGAGTAGTCATTCAGGCAATAAATTAAATGCGTTATTTTAAAAAAATATTCAGTATCTCTGAAACCGGGGTTTCATTTGCATAAACTCCACATGACTTCAGCGAAAAAGAGCTCAATTTGACTTTGATATATAGTTAATAATTTTGCTAATTTCCCAAAAATTTAGGCACAAAAAGCTAAAAATAGTGATTGAAATATAATACAAAATTTTCTCGAAAAAATTGATATCAAATCTTTATCTATAAGAAAGAGGCACTCAATTACTAAACAGTGGGAAAACATGATAATAGCGTTATAGTAAAGAAACTTAATCGATAACCAAAGCAGAAAAACCTTAGCCTTAAGTAAATATAATTTAAAAAGCAGTGAAAAAACGCGTTTTGTTTTCAAGCATAAATTGCAATTAATTATTTTTGACTAATAATAAATTAATATATAAGTTGAACGCCACAAATGCTAACCCCATTAGAAGTTGTTTAGGCAAAAAAAATAAATAAATGCAAATATTGACAACTCTTCTCTGTAATTCTGTGTATTTGTATGAATACCCTTAACATTTGATGACATTATGTGTCCCCATCGTTATTATGACATTAATGATCTGGTCGTAATGCCCCCATTCCTTAGTCATGACCGTATCAGTGAACCCACCGCTGGCACTACTCTAAAGATAATTTCGATACAATCTTTTTTATCTCATGGCAATAATAAATAAAATCTTTGTTTTCTCAATACAAGGCTATTAATGATGAATATATTATTGATATTTTTTAAAGGCCTTCTTATTCTGTTTCGCGAAAAACTCGATTATTTGATTAATTGAATGAATGAGACATCAGTAGATCTATTATTAACTCTTTGAACTCTTTTTTACATCTGATTGTGAGGTCTGATTAAGATTTAATGACTTCAATAAAACTGAAACAACTGATCAGTATTTTTAATTGCAATTAATTATCAGCTCAAAGCCTAATTAATTTGTCTTTTGAATGAATAAATATGAGCTTATTTTCCACTTTTGTTTAAAAGTTATCGCGCTTTTGGGACCACTTGTTTTGTACTGTATAGTAATTTAACAATTTTGTCTGTCAAACATTTAAACTTTTAAACTTTGAGATAATTAATTTAAATTAAAACAAACTTAACCAACTGTTTGGCGTATTTTTCTGAAAATTTAATTTTATTGTAAATAAGAAAAAAAAGTTTAATTGAGTGAATTTGGAATTTATTTGTACTAAAACTTGTGACTTATTTTTTGCAAAATACATAACTGCTGTTCATTATATAGACAGCTATACCTCATTATTATTAAAGCAAATAAAAATTCGTGTTATTATTAATAATAGACATATGTATAACAGCAAGTTTTCAGAGAGAAAATATCAAATTTTTATACAGCTCAATATTTTTTCAATTTTAAGTAACTTTTAATGTCGTAAATCATACTTAATGTTTGTTTCTTTTCTTGTGAGAAAGAAAAGTCAATTTGATGTTATGTCAGGAAAAAATTGTATCATTTTCTCGACTTGAACTTGTTGTGACTCTAATCGGGTCACTAATAAAAGCCACGCCTGTGTTGATAGCAATAGAAGAAGAAGATTAGAAGAAAAAAGTTTTCATTAAGGGCTTGTATAGTGAATGAAAAATTTGAAGCGCGTGTTAAGTTATATTGAAAAATATGATTTTAATTTGAAAAGTAGATGATGAAAATGGTTGAAAACGATATCGAAGTTAGAAGTGGTATATGTGTTAACAATAGTTATCAATGTTTATATAGTTAGTTTTAGTGTCAAGTGGGAAATCAACTTTTTCAGGCTATACTACTATTAATAGAAAGGCTACAGAAAATAAATGTGTTGTGCGATTTGTGCTCTTCAGTGTGTAGGCGAAGCCTTTTAACATAAACTCTTCAAAACATTATTGAAATACTGTTTTTGTATATATTATATAATATAATGTTATATAAGTTATATATAATACTTTTTTGATAGACTGAGAGAACATTTTTTGGTATCTGTGAATCAAAAATGCCAAATGGTTTTCAGTATAATGTGTGTTAATTGCATATTTTGCAAGCTCTAAATGCGCCACAAAACAAATGATTCTCAAAAATTTCTATAAACAATTTTTCTTCTCTACCCCTTATCTAACATGAATACTAGCAGTTACTGTTGAATTGAACTCAAAAATGCATCATTGCTTTAAATGTATTTTGGGTTATGTAACTTTCGGGTTAAAATATTGGCAAAGTTTTATATTTAACTTTTTCCCGTTCAATTCCTGTAGGTTTAAATTGCGCTAATTATTCATAACTTATGTCTTAACTTCCTATATATGTATAAACATAGTCTTTAAATTAGAGCTGGCTTTCACTCGTTAAATTTTTACGGCCTTTTAATTAACTCATTTTCACCATTAATTAAAAGGTTTTTGTGCTGTTAATGCAATATTAAAGCAGAAACTTTTTCTCCTTTGGTTTGAATTCATTAAATGGACTCAAATCTGAAAATGACTATTGAATTTCGAATAACTATAATATTAATGATTAATCGCATTCTAGTGAATGATTATGTGTTTGAAATATTTGCCCTCATATTAAATATTAAGTTATCACCATATAATTGATAGAGTGTTACTTTTATTACATTTTTATACTCCTATTCCTATTTACGCGTTTGATTTCCTTCATAGCGATCATTGCCTTATGACAGGAACCTTTTATTCAAATAAACTATGAAAAAGTTGGTGAGTCTCAGCTATGCTTTTATCTAATCAATATTTTTTCGCCGCATACATTTCTGCTTAAATATCAAATATCTTTCAATCACATGAAGTTATTTGAATTTAGAGTTACTTTTGTTTTTATCTCTAATGTTTCTAAAAAAGGAAAAAGCATTACTATGCAAATGAACTTTAGATTCAATATTATAATATTTAAATTGATAGCTTAATAAGTGTTTTTTCTAACTTTTTTTTTATTCATGTTGAGTGTGGTTTTACTTTTTATCTATAAAATCTTTTATTGTTAGAATGAGGTTCAAAAAACTTCTGCTTATATTAATAAGTTTTGTAAATATCTATTCATTGAATTAATTTTTACCCTAAAACTAGATTTTTATTTAATCAGCTTTCATAAAAAGTTTTCCTAACATTAATGATCAAGTTTTGCATAACAAAAAAACTAATTTATGGATTATTCATAAAAACTCTCATTGCAAAAATTGAAAGCTTCATAAAAACTATTCTATGTTTTATTGATTGATAATTTAATTTATTAATTTATAGAGTGAAGAAATGGCATCAACTATTCCAATAGCTATCTCTGAGATGTCCATATCTTCCTCTTCCTCATCAGCTGAATCAGAACTGAGCACAAGAGAAGATATAACAATACTGACAAACTATGTTAAATCATTACGTGAGGCATTATCTAAACTCAAGCGTATTTTCAACCCCGAAAGAGGTATATATTAATAATTATTAACACAATTCAATTTGTACTCAATATGATGTGATGTGAAGTTTATTAAATTTTAAAAAAATGAATTTTTAATTGACTTAAATGAGACTTTTTATCGCCTGAGAGTCAATGAATTCTTTTATGATACCCTATAAAATGAATTATGTATTTCTCTCTTTTTTTTGATAAATTTTTCCCTAAAAAATTATAGTTAAATTGCAAAATAGATAAGTTTAAAAGCTATGGCTATGAATTTAAATGAACTTTTCTGAAAAAGACTGACATTAATTCCATACTTGTTTTTTCAATTAGTTAAAAGAGTTTTATTTCTAACCTATGAAAGCTCGCAAATGAAATTAATTTTCTAAACTTCAAGTAAATAAATCTTCGAAGAAAATCGAGCTAAAAACGATTAATACTTTACTCGGAATCGAAAAGTTGAATGAAAAATAAAATATCTTTATTCGAAATTAGATAAAAGTGAAACACTACGTGTTGCAGCTCATGAACGATTAGGTGAAGTTTTAAGAGCAATGAGACAAATATTAGAAAAATATCCTAAGATTCAGTCAACAGAACTATTGATGTCTGCGGGAAATTTAATTCAACATGTTAAAAGTTTTAACTATGAAGATAGAGCCGATCCCACTCTATTCATTGAATCGGTTGACCAGTTGGCTCTCGCCTTCAGTACAAGGTTTGGCTCACATTTTTCAATTATTTTATTTTCTCTCATTTGTGTGAATCTATATCTCTTTTCTCTTCTGATTAACAATGGAATAGTTCCGGTATGATATCTGTTATTATAAATTACATAATGACTCAGTTTTTTTTGCATATCCGCTAATTTCAATGTCTTTTTGAATGTATTTTATTTTATTTTTTAGTTTGACTTTATTTTATTTTTTATTCTTTTTATCAAAAGTATGATTAACTATGCGTATGATTAATATTTTTCTTCGTCAAAAAGTTGATTTATAGGGTTTTTAATTTTTTAAAGTTTTTTTAAAATGTTTTACTGAAATTTGATAATAATTTTGGCATTTTAAAAAAGATAAATATTTCAACGATTCAACGATTCAGAGAAAAAATAATTTTTATAGTGAAATTGTCGGGGGTTTCCCTCATCACGAGAATTCCATCCATTGATTGATTTTAGCCGATTTTTTTGCTCTTCAATTTATAAGAATAGAAAATTGAAATAAATAGAGTCCTCAAATTGAATAATGCATAGAACAAAGACTAAAGAGATGAACATAAACTACACATATGTTTCAGTTTTGACTTTGAATACCTGCTTTTCTTGGATTGAATAAGATTCAGATGCTTTAATTCAACATTAAAGTTAACATATTATTAAATTTAAAAACCACAATAATTGTGAACATGTGGAGCCAAAAATTATTGATTTAAAATTGGAATAAATGAATACTTTGTTTTTTGAAAACTTAGTCAAAACTTAGTTTTGTTTTATATTATTATGCAGTTTAGTAATTTCTTTTATTTTCGATTTATTATTAAATTTTTTCTTATTTTATCAATTGATATTGAAAATCCTCTTTTAATAAACGGAGGTTAGCAAAAGATTGACCTACTTTGTCTAACATTAGAAATTTTGATAAAAATTTTGGAGATTGTTCTGTGAGTTTTTCATTTTTGTATCTTTTTGAGGACTCTAGAAATAACACTTTCTTGAAACGACTTTATCCTGAAGTTATTTCACAAATTAAATTCAATAAATGTAGAAAAATCAATCATGTTCAAATATTCTTCGAATTCTAATTCTTGTTAAATTATAAGGATTATTAAATGATAATTTTTTTAAATCAAAATAAATCAGTTAAACTTTATTAATTATAATTAATATGCATTCAAATGGTTAAAACTGAATTAAAGGAACCCTAATTCAAATTATTATTTAATAGCTAACATTTTCGAAAATTAGTAATTATGTAAAAAAAATCCAATCTGATATTTCATTTTTTCTGCTTTCATCCGGAATTATATATTATCTGAATCATGGTCTGCATAATTAAACATTGAAAAGATAGATGAGTTTTATAGCAAATAAGTTTTGGTGAAGTGGAATATAATCAAAATTTGCATCAATTAAATGAGTCTCTCATAGAAATGAAATATCTTCTTATCAACAGATTTAGGTCAAAAGCGTATAATGATGGAATGCTTGGAAATGAAGCATAATCTAGATTATGATCTGATACTATTTTAAAAAGCATATGAAGAAAACATTAAGGGTTATACATATAACAAAAGCCTGTGTTCTCTCTATTTTAAGAAAGTGTTTGAAATAATTCAGCACTTCATGAAATCAAAAGATTGATAAGAATTAATAAAGTTGTTCATTTCATAACAAGAATTATTAGCTAACAATTATGATCCATTGATTTTCATAAATGGCAGCCTATATTAACTTATTATTCAATCACTAATAGATCACGATTTGCCGGTAAACATAAATTCTCAATAGGATTACGCTATCTAACCTAGTATTTGCATTAGATAACAAAATTCTCATGAGTTGGGGTCAAATAATTTGTTTGGGAGGCAGTAATTCACTGAATTGCTACTACTTCAATAATTAAGGTTTTTATGATGCATTTTTTGAATTGCTTTAAATTAGAGGACAAAGCAAACATTTCAATGTTTTGTGTGATTTTTTTCATCATTTCTTATTTATTTTGCACCAAGAAATCAGATTTCTTAGAATAAAATTACTGTAAATATTTTGGAACTGATACATCGATAAAGTTAAAATTTTTATTATTAGGATTTAGCTTTATTTCAAAGATAGTATTATTATATGAAATATTTATCTCATTAATTCTACTAAATTATCTCAAATTATTATGAATTATCTTATCTTTCGAATAAGAGCATACTATAATTATCTATATTATTATTATTACTATAATATTATCGGGTTTGCACCATAACTAAGACACAGTTTGTAGCCTTGAATATTTCTTATGTGTATAATCTATGGATTGATTGCTACAATACTATGAAAAATTTGAAGAAGCCTTCATAATATTCCATATCTCAAAAATGTTTTGAATCAATACTACTTCTATAGCTTTATCAAACTTTATGATTTCGACACATTTTGTTCATGTGTATTATTTAAAAGTTGCGTTGAATTTACTTTCATTTTGAAATATTATACAGATATTGGAATATTTTTCATTGAAAAGCCGGAAACAAACTTTTAAGTACTCCTCAGTTATTGAGTTAAAACTTTTCATTTTTTGAATTTTTATTAAATAAATTTCTTATAATTCGATGTAAATTTATTACTTGTTTTTAAAAAAAAATTTTATAATTCAATGGTTATTGATTTTCATAAATTTCAAGCTTATTAATAATTTATATTTGGATCTGAATGGGTTCAACTTTTAATTTTAGTTATTGAACAATCGAATAATGATAGTCATTGAATATGATTAACTTATTGAACTGAATCAAAACTATAGGCAATTATTTAAAACAGGAAAAAAATTTAGAAATCAAACACTTGAATGCGGGAACTTTGACCCTAATTTATAGGTCAATTGAATCGATCCTAAATAATTATCATCATTTACATTGAAAGACAGTTGAAGTACAAATTGTGCTCATTTAATATTTGAAGCTAAAAACAATTTTCATTTGAAGTCTGAATATATAATTGATTTCAAGATCCAAAGCATTGCTAGAAATAGAATTAATGAGAACGTGAATTTTCACTTGAAAGCGACTAATTGTATGATAATTTGTTCGCCAATAAATTAGTATAAAGAATTCAAATTATAGTTAAACCTAAGAATAGGGTCTGACTTAGATTTAAATTAACTTATATTATACTTTCAAATATTATAACCTTCAGGTGTTCGCAAAGTATCGCTAATCGAGTTATCAAACAAACAACTCATGAGATCGAGTGAATGAAAGTAAATAAATTGTTTAATTGAGTTTCGATGACTTTATTTATTTTTCTTTTGAACCTAATTTAGTTCAATAAAAAGCTAATCAATTATTTTCTCATGCTTTAGACGCATATTCTTTTTCATTACTCAATAATTTATTATTAAATTATTTTATTTTTTGATTGAATGAATGATTAAACTTTTTATTGCTTCAGAGATAGCAATCTATTCAGTAATCAATTATTAATTTGTGATAAATTGTTATATAGAGTGTCTGATTATTTGATGGGAGACATCGATTTGCTGTCGATTCCATTATTTAAATCATCAGATAATCTGATAGCAGAGTCTTCATCACCAACTGAATCATTGTCCCCAAACGATATCGACGATCGTTTTCTAGCACTTCCAGAAGGCATTGATTTGGCTCTCCATCGGGCGAAAGTCTGGTCAAAGTATGCTAAAGATGTGATTAATTATATAGATAAAAGGGCACAAATAGAAGCGGAACACTCGAGAAATCTTATAAAACACGCGCAAACTATGAAATCAATCCTCAAAGAAGAAGTAAATTAAAGCCCTAAAAGTGATGACGAATTAAATTAATTTAAAATTCAATTTTTCCAGTCTTTCCTTCCATTTCAATCAATATATTGCACTGCCATTGATCAAGATATAGAAAATGGTAATTCAAGTTTAGCCACTTGTAGCTTATTATTAGGGCATAAGTTTGTGGAGCCTTTAAGCTCGAGACGACTCGAACACGAGAAGGCTCGCAAACAGATCAAAGAGTGCTGGACTCGAGAACTAAAGCGAATGCACGAAGCGGTGAATAATTTAAGGAAATCGAGAGCATTATATGTGACGAGACAACAGGAATTAGAGAAAGCGAGGACTGGACTCAGAACTAGGTATTGATGACTAAATATAGAAAATGATTTACTCAAATTTCAAATTAATTAAACAGCGAATCAGGTCCTGATTGGGCGAGTGATAAAGTAGATAAAAAGCGTCGCGCAGAAGAGGACGCCTCGACTCGAGCACAAGAAGCAGAATTGAGTTACAAAAGTTGTGTACAGGAAGCCAACTATAGAGCCGCACAATTGCAAAAAGTGAAAAAAGAACTATTGGTTAAAATCCGTGAACTATTGGGTGCCTGTGAAGTGACAATGAAGACAGTGACGTGCGCTTACTTCCAATTGTGTCACGTTATTTCAGCACCACTTCCGGTACAGCTTCAGACCCTATCAGAGTCGGCCCGAACCTATGATCCCGGATCTTCTTATATTGAATTTGTTAAGAGATTACCTCAACCTCAATCACATCAAACTAAGTTCACATTTCAACCACACATCACTGATCATGATTCCAGTGAATCAGATTCCAATTCTTCATCGCCTGCCGCCAGTCCTCCATCCAGAGGACAAACGGGTGGCATCGCTTCGTCTGGGGATGAGTTAGAGACTGACCATGACTTTAATAGTGAGTATCTTTTCATACTTCAAAATAGTATTAAAGAGTTGATTAAGTTTGAGGAATAGAGTCATCATTTTTATAGATACCTTACTTATAAATAGCATTTTTATTTTAATAAGTAATTCAATTTATGTAAACCCTGTTTAAGTCATAACGGTTTATAATTTTATTGAATTTATGTTTTATAATTCAAACGATACGGATAGAAAATTTCACTAAGACTTGAATTTATTTATGAAACTAATTTATGTCTAATACGAAACATATAAAAATATAAGCATTAGTATTAAGGGAACGAATAGTAAGGCAATAATTCATAATAATAATCCTTTTGCCAGTTTTATTATTTCTAATGTCATTACATAAGTTTGAACAATAAAACTGCTTAGAAATGTATTGCATCGAGTTTTATGACTAACATTTAAAAAAGTCATCTCATTGTTCTGTACTCACTCGCGAACACTTAATCAGAAAACGTTTGTCAAAATGATTCACCTGAAAAACTCATCAAATTTTTCATAAGTTGATTACATCTCGAGCAGTATAAACACTATTCATAGTTAAATAGTAGCAGAAAAGTAATAATTATTCAAACAATTCTTTACTTGAAATCATTTTCGTTAGATATAAGGGTCGCGTTCATTATACCGACAATCAAAATACCGACAAATGTCGAATTTAATTAATTAATAATTGAAATTGAATGAAATATGATTTTTATGTAATTTTTTTATGTAGAATCCGAAAATGACAAATCATTTTTGTCTATCTATTATAGTTTTTCTGTAAAAAGTGTTTTTCTA
>JAQFXV010001188.1:0-14774 GCA_034694065.1 Camisia spinifer
ATTTAAAATTATGTGAAAAGCACTTAAAATAATAGGCGTTTTGTTTGAAATTGAATTACATTATTATTTAATAATTAATTGGTTTTCAAACACATTAATCATAATAAATGACAAAATAACTAATAAATAAAAAAATGAATACAATTGATATAAAATGTATTTAATTAATAGATAAGTGATGAGTGAATCGGAGACCATATCAGACATTCAAAACTATTTGCAATCATTTAATAAAGAGATCGGAGAAAGCGGTGAAAATGAGACCGCATTTTATGCAATCGATACACAAAAGTTGGCCCACAGTATAGATGACGGAACTCTTCAAATGCTTGCAGAACAGGCCGCCGGAGGAGCACAGGGTTCGACCTCTGGTACAAACGCTGACTCCGGGTATCAGACGGTGGCCATTGTTCCCGATGGTGAAAGTGGTGGTTATGTTCTTATTGTTCAACAACCACAACAATCTGATACCAATCAAACACAAATTAATACCCAATCAAATAATAGTAATACTAATACAACTACTAATACCAGTACTACTAATAAGTCTGCAAAACAAATGCAGACCAGAATGAAGAAAATAAAACAAGAGAAACAAGAAAAGGAAACACAAAACGATATTTCGGTCTATGATTTCGATGAAATTAATCCTCCGAATGCTCCAGAAGAGGAAGACGTTATGGATGAGGTCGAAGGGGTTGAAGAATCGATGGCTCCCGACGAAGAAGTGGATGAGGCGGACATTGATGTCAAACCGAATGTCTCAACTCAGAAGACTCCGAAACGACAGAAAAAATCTGCGGGAAATATAGCCCCAAAGAAGACAAAGCTGTCGACCCCTACGTCTGCGTCTAATTCTAACCAACATATGTGTAATTATTGTAATTATACGAGTAATAAACGATATCTGTTGTCAAGACATATGAAGTCTCACAGCGAAGAGCGTCCGCACAAGTGTGGCATTTGTGAGCGTGGATTCAAGGTTTCAAATATTTATTATTCATATGCAAAAGAGTATTATTTAATCTAAAATTCTAATTATAGACAATCGCTTCGCTTCAAAATCATGTCAATACACACACTGGTGTTCGACCGCACGGTTGCAAATACTGTGACGCGGCCTTCACTACATCGGGAGAACTCGTTCGTCACGTTCGGTATAGACATACACATGAAAAGCCTCACAGATGTACAGAATGTGATTACGCGTCAGTAGAATTGTCTAAATTGAAGAGACATATGAGATGTCATACAGGAGAGAGACCTTATCAGTGCCCGCATTGCACTTATGCCAGTCCTGACACTTACAAATTGAAGAGACATTTGCGTATTCACACAGGTATTACTGTCTTATATAACAATCAGTTGATTCATATTTTTTGACCGCTTAATTATGTCTTATTATTAGGTGAAAAGCCATATGAATGTGATGTATGTCACGCCAGATTCACACAGAGTAACTCTCTTAAGGCTCATCGACTCATACATAGTGGAAATAAACCTGTCTTTAAGGTATTATTTTATATTTTATTTCATTTTCGAGTTTTTTATCGTCAAAAATCATGATTTGTTAGTCAACTAATGTTTAAATAAATTAATATATTCTATTGCAAAGTGCGAATTGTGTCCGACAACATGTGGACGTAAAACAGATCTGCGAATTCATGTTCAAAAGCTTCACACAAGTGATAAATTATTGACATGTAAGCGATGCGACCAAAGCTTTCCCGATCGATACCATTTCAAACTTCATCTAAAGACACACGAAGGGGAGAAGTGTTTCAAATGTGATTTATGTAATTATGCGAGTGTTTCTGCCCGTCATTTGGAGTCACATATGTTGATACACACGGATCAAAAACCGGTAATTTATTTGTCTCTCAATTTACGCATTTTATTGTTTGAATATTTCATTAATTAAACGTAATTTAATTCGAATTGAAGTTCAACTGCGATCTTTGCGACCAATCTTTCCGTCAGAAACAATTATTGAAGAGACATAAGAATCTTTACCACAATCCTGATTATATTCCTCCTCAACCTAAAGAAAAGACTCACGAATGCCCGCAATGTAGTAAAGCTTTTAGACATAAAGGAAATCTGATGAGACATTTGGCAATTCACGATCCGGACGCTTATAAAGACCAAAACTTCTCATACAGTCGTGCAAATGATTCGCACCAATTAATAGATGATGAAGAAGAAGAGGAGGAAGAAGATGATGACGAGGGATCGTCTCAATTAATAGTACCAAATGATAGCGATGAAGAACAGACGCTATCATTTACTTTAGACCCACAAACACAACAAATACTTCAGAGCACAAATGGAGATCAAGTTGTAGTCTTTGAAGTGGTTCAACTCAACAATAGTAACAATGATAACGACAATTCACTTTCAACATTAGAACACCCAATAATGATGGATCACTCGATGCCAGTAATTCAGGCCTCAAGTTCTAAAGGCAAAGGAAAGGGACGCTTTTCTTTGAGCCGACAAAATGGTGCCAACGCTTCCACTTCTAATGGTTTGTATAGTTTGACTTCATTTAGTTTACTCATCAGATTAACTCTAACTCTAATTATATTAATTTATTTATAGATAATATAATAATACAGTTATCGGCTGAAGACGAAGAGGCGGCAAATACTATACAAGAAGATGATATAATTGATGATCCGGATTATAACCCAAAACCAACTATAAGATTAACGGCAACTCAAAACAGTTCGAATACATCTATGGGTTCTTCCATTCCTCCCCCGCCCATATTTACTGATGAAACTAAACAATTGAGAGAACAATTACAAAAACAGAAAGATTTGGCCGAATGTTTTGGGTTTAGGGTATGTTTACATTCACTTATTTAAATAGCTGTTTGTTTGGAATAAGAATAATAAATGTTGTCTTTTGTCAGGACGACGACGATGAAGACGACGCCATTCTATCAATGCCTGCAGTGCACGGACAGTAAACATCCATTAGTTATGAAGTTATTCTCAGATCTTAAGACCTATTGTCCGAAAACTGATTATTTTTCATATGAAACCGCATTTATTATAATTTAACGATCAATTCATATTCAAATTTTATCTTTTAATGATTCGATATTATGTTCTGAATAAAGAGAAAGTGAAAGACTTTTTGGGCACATAAATGCACTTCATATTAATATAAAGATTTCAGACAAACTGTTGGTTGAGCTTAAAGATTAATTTTGGTCTTTTAAATGAATAATTAAGTGATGGCCAGCATTATAATTATGTACTTATAATCAATATATTTGTCAATTTTTTAATTTTAAGTTTCAATTAAGAATTTCGATTTATACAATTTTTGTTTCAATTATTGTTAGCTTAAAGTTTGACAAATTTTTTTTTGAAAGAGTTGAGCATTAATTACTTGATTAATAATAGTCTTAAATTAATTTAAGTTCCAGTAATTATAATTTTTTTATTCATTTTCAATAAAGTTTACAGAAAATCAATGAAAATATGAATGAATGGTTAAAACAAATCTTTATTACACATGAATTTATGTTATATCACTGTATATATAAATGCTTTGCATTCAATGTAGACATTATTTAATACTAAATAAAACTAACGAAAACTTCCTTCAAAAGTCCATTTCATTTTTCAACGTTATGGACATTATCTGCCAATTCTGTTAAGTTTCGCAATAATTTAATGGTTTTGTTGAAGCATTCATTATCCCAGCTCTAAATATTTTTCAAATTAATCATATTCTATCGAAATTTAGTTCTAAAAATATCCCTTATCTTTATTTTTGTTGAAAAAATTTATCCGAAATGATTGTGTGATTCTTATGTTTATGAAATTCACTAAAATCTTTGAGATTTTTGCTTACAGTCAAAGGAATGTTAAAAAGAATAATAATAGCTAAAAAGCTTATATTCCATGAATTATTCTAATAAGTTATTTAGTAAATTGTTTCTATTTTCCTCATTATGACTGAGCTTTTTTCCTGTCAAAACTCGAAACAAACTGAATAAACAATAAAGCGAAACATTTTGTTGAAGAGTTAATAATTATTACTCAAAACAAACGACAGTTTTGACAAAAGTATGACATTTGTCAAAATCATTTTGTAATATCTCATACATAACAGCCTTTTCTTATATATTTAATGTTTACAAAGTGGGCATTATTTAAGTCAATATAAATAGTTATGATAATAAAAATGAAACTCTTTCTGATGAAAATCTTAAACTGATTGAAAAACAATCTTAAGCGTTAGTTTTTATAACTTTTAATGAGAAAAAATATTTAAGATTTGAATTGGAAACCCTTTGATCAACTTATAAATTAGCCAAAAATATAGTTATTTTTAATAGAAAAACTGATTTGAGTTTTTGAAATATTAGACCTAAAATGATAAAAGTTTCTCTTAATATTGCAAAAAGTTTTGAGGGCGCACTTGGTAACACATCAAACTGAGTTATCTGATAAGTTACCTGACAAGTATTTGTGCTTATTTAAGTTCTCATATAAAAAACTTGCGAACTTAATAACTTGTTTTCATAAGTTGAAACCCATTAAACCGAGAAAGTTGGCTAAATTTGATTAGTTCTTAGTTTACTTCGAGTAATGCATTATTATTGTTGAATTGACTGTCATTTTGAAGTGTTGGCAAAATTATTTCTAAAGTTGCATCCGTTATACATGTTATCGAATAGTTATTAAAAGTTTTCCATTATTTATCTAATTGCTTAATAATCCTCATAATATCAATTCAATGCCTGACTCAACACAACACAGCAATAAAAGCGCACAATTAGTTAAACAAATAAGGGAAAGGTTTTTTGAAGACTATCAAAATAATAAAGGTATGAATTATTATTTATAAATACACTGACTCAACATCTGAAACCATAGCTATTTTTATCTAATGTTTATTTGTTATTCAGTTAGTTTACATTATTATATTAATATGCGATTCCTCTCAAAGTTAAACCCAATCCGAATTTTTCAAAATAAACCCTGTTTTGAATTTTAGAAAAAAAACATTAATGCGTAAAAGCTTATGATTTTAAAAGATGTGAAGTATGGGCTTATTTTCAATAAATTCATTTGAAAAGTTATTTTCAATTTATTTTTGCACCATTTAATGATTAGGTTAAGTAATATCTTATCAATAATTATTGGTTAGATTAATATTTGACTATTCATTAGTGTATTTGTCTTTTTATCAAACTTCATAGCCATTAAAGTTTATTAAAGATAACTATGCGGTGACTTATATTCGGATTCACCTATTTTTCGTCTCATAAATGACTGTATTCTTTCTGCTGAATTAAAATACAATATTTTACTAATCACTAACTTAGTGTTCGACAAAAGTTCAAATAACACTTCTCTTCAAATTACATGAATGGGATTTTTTCAAGGATTTTACAGACAAATCAAAATATAAACCAAATTGAATTATTATCGCGCAAAATATTACCAAACTTAAGGGAAGTAAACGGCAAATAATCATGCTTAACATTTGACCGATTTTACAACAATTCCGATTCAAAAGATTTCATAATTAAATGTTCGAAAATATTCCCATAATTGGTTTCTAACATGAAATTACACTTTAGTTGAAAGAATTTCCCCACAATTCTACTGATTCGTGAGAAATTATATACTTATTAGGCTTGAAATATAATCGAACAAACATTTATTATAATTTATAAAACTGCAGAATAAATAAAAGTTTAGTTTCCTTCGACACAATTCATGACAATTGAATTTGAAAATCATTGTAAATCTCAAAACTAAGTTAATTCAATGTAAATTTCAATGCAAACTTAGTTCAACTTTTATTACCATAGCTTTCAATATCAGCTAAACTAAAATTAGAAATCTTGAGATTTTTCCAATCAATTTTCATGAGTTGATTCATTAATACTGATTCTCAATACAGTCATTCCAGACATGAAGAAATATAACCTTTAACTTTTTGAAAGAAATACGTAAAAATGTTTAAAAAAAGAAGAGCACAAAATATTCTATTTTAAGTCTTTAAATATATGTAATTATTCACTCTTCAGTTAAACATTAATAATACTAATAAATTATTTCTTTACAAAATGGTGTAATTCTTAGCCTAATCATCTGATTATTAACCAATTCTAAGTTAAGCTTTAAAATTAGATCAATTTTTGAAATAATTTTCGAAAATCCCAAATTTTCTAGACTTATACGATGGCGAAGATGTAAATCGCATTCGTGAAAACGATTGGTATGTAAAACGATTTTTATTGGCTCGAAGAAGAAATGTTGACGAAGCTTTTGATATGTTGAGGAATACCATGAGATGGAGAAAAGAGTTTGGTTTACCAACAATGAAAGACACAGACTTTCCGTTAGAATTCTATAAAATTGGAGGACTTTTCCCTTATGAAAAAGATAGAAATGGAAATGTTGTTATATATATGAGAGTAAGAATGCATCGAAAAATTCCAGAATTAGCGGATCCGGAGAAGAGGTTTCTGATGTATATCGTAAACAAAGTCGATCGTGAAGTGGACGGCAACGGAACTGTTATTGTTTTTGATTGTTCGGGTGCCGGATATTCAAACATGGACTTAGATTTTTTAACTTTTCTGATAACTGCTGGAAATTCTTATTTTCCCGTTGGCTTAAAATATATACTCGTTTATGAACTTTCTTGGTTTTTGAATGCATTTCGCAGAATCGCAATGTCACTCATCCCACAAAGTTTTTTACCGCTAATCAAATTTGCGAATAAGGACGATATCACAGATTATATTCCAATTGAGAATTTACCCGATTATATGGGAGGAACCTGTAAACGAAACTATAGGTTTATACCTAAAGGATGTACTAATGTTGCGAAGTTAGCCATTGATAATGGATATACAGATGAAGACATCGAACGCATTTTACCGATGTTTGAGCCACTTCTCGAAGAAGCGGATAAAGAGATTGCTGAAAAAGATTATATCGACCCACAGAATAGTGAACCAGTTATTGAAAATAACGATAATCCTCTCAGTACTGAAATTATTGTTCCTGAGAAAGCAATTGAGCCCTCAGTTGATATATTAGACATATTTCCTAATCAAATAATACAATTTGATTTTGATCCTAACGCTAATGCATATCAAGCGAGTGTTTTACTGAAAAATTTAACGAATACACCGCTGGCTTTCAAAGTTCAGTCTAATAATCCCAACAACTATAATGTTTCGCCACGTCTTGGAATTCTTCTTGAGAGAGCAACTCTTAGATTCAATATTCAGTTAATCTCTGATCAAACGCATCAAACAAAAGACAAGTTCTTGATTCTCGCGCTTCCCATTTCAGACCCAAAAATAGGTGCAAATGAATTCGCAAAACTATGGAAAGAAAATAAGTCAGATATTGTTTCGTACAAATTATTATCTAATATTAATTCAAGTGATGATAATTCAGATATTATTGAAAAAGAATCAGAAGATATTAATACACAGATCGCTTGTTTGAGAGACTGGTGCAACCGATTGGAAAGAAGCCAAAGAAGACTATCCCTCCTCTTAAATGTTATGCTTTTAGTAATAGTCTTACTCTCCTGTTTGCTCATATATAGCCATTCTTACAGTCAAATATTCACTCTTAAGTCGGAAACTCTACGTAATTTTGGGCCTAAAAACTTCGTGAGCAATGATTTGAACTAAACATAACTTTATTTGTTTAGAAACGGCAATAATTTGTATATATATTGGATATTTTGGATTTTATTGTAAATTAGTTCAAGTTATGTATTGAAACTTTTATGATTATAGATGCGGGCATTGAGTCTGTGCAACAAATAAATCTTTCTTAACTAAAAACTATAAATTAGTCAAAGAATTTGGTCCTCATATGTATCTAAAAACAGATTAAAGCATTTTTGAAGACCACAACAGGAAACCGTTCGGACTACTGCTCAGTATATCAGTTACTTCTCTAACTTATCAGATTTTATATAATGGTTATATTTTTATATGAGTTAGTTTTCAAATTAATAGAGTTTTATACTATTTATTAGCCTTTGTTGAGTTCATTTTAGTTTAATTAATTCAATTTTTTATTGTAAACAATGAAGTCATTCAAATAAAAAGTATTTTATAAGTAATCAAAGAATACTTACTTATGGTAGAAAAGAGGACACAAGACATGAGACGAAATTTTTTGGTAAAGATAAAATCAAAAGTGATTTAACAGTATTTGCAACAAAACTCATTAATCTTATTCTGAAATAAGTAGAATAATTTTGTCAGACATAACATATGAGAGTTAAAAATGAGAGTAAATCGAGATATAAGAAACTTTAAAAATGTTCTTTTAAAGTAACAAAACTTAAGTTGAGTTAAATGTACCTCAAGGTTAGGGAAGTGCACCAGTTATTTATAACTTTATACTCACATAACGTTAGAGAGATTCCCAACTCCTTAGCCATACGTCAGTTACGCAACATTTACGGACTCCTTATTAAGCAATGAAAACACACAGTTTGTTGGCTTATCCGGAATGAAAAATAATAAGAATTTGAAGTGCAAAATAGTCAGTCTATTAGGAAATATTCATTTATTTTGAAATATAACTGCTGTTATTACAGGTATACTCAATACAAAACAATAGCAGCAATTATATACTTAATAATAGAGTAATCAATATTCCAATGCATACACAGTTGGTTAACATATCTTTTTTTTTACTTTTCAAAACATAAATGCAATTAAAATGGTGTTACAATTTGTTTATATCATTAGATGGTATAATAATATAACTGAACATATTTAAGATGATAAATAATTTTAAATATTTGATAGATAGTGTCAATAGTTTAAAAGCATTTACGATGAACAATAGCGGGTCCTGCTTCGTCGTATTCTTGTTTAGAAATCCACATTTGTTGGAAGGTAGACAATGAAGCCAAGATAGATCCTCCGATCCAGACTGAATATTTCCTTTCAGGCGGTGCAATGATCTTGATTTTGATCGTGGCCGGAGCCAAGGCAGTGATCTCTTTTTGCATACGATCAGCAATTCCGGGATACATTGTAGTGCCGCCAGACATGACAGTGTTAGCGAACAGATCCTTACGAATATCAATATCGCATTTCATGATTGAATTGTAAGTGGTTTCATGGATACCACAGGCTTCCATACCCAAGAAGGAAGGTTGGAACAGAGCTTCTGGTGCGCGGAAACGTTCACCACCGATAGTAATTACTTGTCCGTCAGGCAATTCGTATGATTTTTCAAGACTAGATGATGTCGCGGCGGTTGCCATTTCATTCTCAAAGTCGAGGGCAACATAACAGAGTTTCTCTTTGATATCGCGGACAATTTCTCGCTCAGCGGTTGTGACGAAAGAATAACCGCGTTCAGTAAGGATTTTCATCAAATAATCGGTAAGATCGCGACCGGCCATATCCAAACGGAGGATGGCATGAGGCAATGCATAACCTTCATAAATGGGTACTGTATGTGATACACCATCACCTGAATCGAGTACAATACCAGTGGTACGACCGGATGCATACAATGACAATACAGCTTGAATCGCAACATAGACTGCGGGACTATTGAAGGTTTCGAACATGATTTGGGTCATCTTTTCTCTGTTGGCTTTTGGGTTAAGAGGGGCTTCAGTCAAGAGGACTGGGCTTTCTTCGGGAGCGATACGCAATTCATTGTAGAAGGTGTGATGCCATATCTTTTCCATGTCATCCCAATTGGTTACGATACCATGTTCAATCGGGTATTTAAGGGTAAGGATACCTCTTTTGCTTTGGGCTTCATCTCCGACGTAGCTATCTTTGTTACCCATACCAACCATTACTCCCTGATGTCTGGGTCGGCCAACAATTGATGGAAATACGGCTCTGGGAGCATCATCACCAGCAAATCCCGCTTTGCACATTCCGGATCCATTGTCCACAACAAGAGCAGTTACTTCATCATCACACATTTTGATTTAGGTTTAGTTTAGTTATAAGACTATTAAAAAAGACTTAGTATATAAATGCTTAATAGCTAACACTGTCACACTTGAGACACCCGACAACTCCGATGAGCAGAACTGAACTGATATACTTCGACACAAGAACAGCCAATTTTTGGTCTCTCAACATATACTAGTAAGGCTCTAATAAGCTGATTGCGTGCGCCGGAGTTGGCAGAGCATTGGGTTTTAACAATTACCAAAAATGTCAATGCAATACATGCTTGCGTTTATTTAAGGATCAAAGGGTGTGCACGGATTCTTTCAAATTGGCAATCATTGAAAACTGTCAAGAATGCACAATTTACAGCTAACTTTCTGTCTCTATTTGTCCATTCCTTTAATACACTAAAGGGTCAGTTATTTATATTTACAAAACTCTTAATTAGGATCTAATAACTATTTTCTACCAGTAAACCAATAGTTTATTTTATGACTCCAGATCTTTTTTAGTGCTCATCTTGTATTCTCATCACTTCTATTATCGTCTGACTGTCTGCTATTTCATTCGATCATAATCAGAATCGATTAGAAAATTTATATTAATTCGTCTTTTATGCATATTTTGTTTTATAATTTTTATATTTTCTTCATTTTAAATTTTTAAAAAGTATTTTTGAAATACTTAAATAAAGGGCGAAAAAGTTTTCCTGTATTACTCGAAAATGCTCACAACAACCTAATTAAGAAAAGTTAGAATGTGTAGTGCTTTACATATAAAGTCTTTTGCTCTGCGCTTCCCTTCAAGTTATAACTGTATTCATTGTGGTCTTTGAGAGAGATAGAGAGCTAACGCACTAGAATTTGAATGAAGAGAGAAAGAGAGAGAGAGAGAGAGAGTGAAAGAGCATCGCATCCTGTGTGTGTGTGTGTGTATGAGATCACTCCCCAAGCCTTAAATGGGTCTCAAATGAATATAGCACTAAACATAACGGTCTCAATGGAAATGTTTACTAAACGAGCTGAACAAACAATTAGCTCAATGGTATCTCTCTTCTTAGGGAAATGAGTGCTCACTTCTCTCAAAACACAAAATTTTTCTGACTATAGTTAGATTTGTCTGCTTTACTACACATCCCTATGGAATGAACTATTTTTTACCATTAGTAGAGTTCTGATAAAGTGCCAAATCTATTGTTTTAACCATATTTTATTTCTAATAATTGTTTGTATATTTTTTACAAATTAAAGTTTAACAACTTTTTCATTTATGTCTAATCAATAAATCTCAAAGAATGAACAGAATTAACGCCTTTTTTATTATAAGTCAAGTTTATGAAAGATATCTTTGATTAAAATCTTGTATAAAAATACAAAATGAAGTGAAATTTATAGTATATAAAGACTTAATTAATTGAAGAAAGTGTTAAATATAAGATTAATTAAAAAGTTGGATTAAATTTATAAACATAAAAGTGAGAATTAAGTTGACTGACAATCACTACAATCACTACCAATCGGGAACTCCAAAGCGTTGAATGAGTTTTTGCTGATCCGATAGTTCTATCTTAACTTTTTTCCTCATGTAAAATATGGGACAATCACAGCTTTAAATGGAATACAAATTTCATTTAAACTATTAATTGAGTTATAATGTTAATAAGAGCTAAAACCCAAACCTCGTGCAAATGACTTCTTCGAGAAGACTTCCCTGACATCGTTGGCATTGTGTCCATAATTTATTGAATTTAATTTCTAATTCATTTAAACGTATGATTTCATTCTGATAAAGTTCATTCTCATTGTCTACGCAATAATCACACGTCGCCTGATCTGTAATGGGTTTTAAGTTATATTTAAATGTTTAAAATAAATATACTCTACTCTATAATTTGTATAACTATATAAGCCTTACCCTCATCTTTAAGAGGAGTTTTACATTTGATACAAGTCTGTCGTTTACTCGTGAACTTCGCGAGCGCTCCAACACGTGAAGTCATAACAGTTTTAGTCCTCGTGTGATCGCCTCCTATTATTTTAATATTAATTAAACTAATTATTACTAATTCACTGCCTGTAATGTTTGATAAAAAACATACTCAAAAGCGCTGATTCAGTCTTTTCTTTGAAAATTGGTTCAAAAATTCTGATTAAAGGTTTTGACAATTGATTTTCGAGATAATATTGAGTATCGATAGGAATGTTATTTTCGAGTACATAAATAGGATCTTCAGATTTTTGATAAGCGGGCGCACCCTTTGAGGCTTGTATTATAACAAATGGAACTCTGTCTCCAAGTTTGGGAGCAGAGCCGGCATCTCTTTTAGCCATTCTATTGGCGAGTTCTACGTGAGCCTGTTTTGCAGCGTATTCGCCATCATTTTTGGTCAATTCTTTAGTAATTATTAGATTAGAAATATCGACGCGATTACAAAGTAAGTCAGATATAGTTTGTTTTGCGTAATCGACAGCTGATTCTGGATTGCGATCAATCAATATTTTTTGAAGGCATGTATTGATAAGATTGGCGACAAGTGGACAGTTATCTCTGCGAACGGTTTCGATTCCTTTACAGTCCATTTTGTCGTGTTTATCAGGTTTAGTCCAATACAAACCGGCGTAACGTTTCTTATTGATGAGTAGATATGGATAATAAACTTTTTCGAATTCTAGTTTTATAGGATTTGTAAATTCTTTGGTGACTTCAATGGCTGCGTGACGTCCGAGTTTCATGGCTTCGGCTACTGTTTCCACTCCAAAGTTAACCATAACTGAATCGGTGTCACCATAAATAACTTGAGCGTCTTTAGGATAACCTTTGGCTACAGTATATTTATCTTCGACAATATTCTTAGTCATGTCGATCATCATTCGTCCAAAAGCAGTAACACTTTGAGAGATGTCAAGACAGGGAAGTTTCCCAACCTGTGCACCTGTAAAACCATAGACAGAGTTTGCGCTCATTTTCAAAGCTAATTGTCTTCCGTCCAAGACTTTCCTCTTGAGCGGATCAGTTTCTTCTTTAAGATCTTCCTTTGCTTTCTTTCGAGCGGCCAACAAATCCTCTAAAATTTCAGGTAATAATCCTTTTCTGACATTTGCTTTAACGAAATAACTATTCGAAGGAGTCTTTATATACTGATCGGGTTCCATATCATTCAATTTTCTGGGGTCAAGAAGTGTTGTATAACAGAGATTGTGTGCCATCATTATTGAGGGATACAGTGATGCGAAATCAAGTGTTGCGATCGGAACTCCATAATAGCCACGAATCGGTTCTATAACAAGAGCACCAGTAAAGTCGTCGCCCTGTTGTGGCCTTAATGATGGCATTACTAAGTCTTGTTCTAATGCTTTTCTAAGTAATTGTGAAACAACTTTGATTTGTTGACCTCTCGCCAAAAGATAAGAGAGCGGAACACCAGTGACTCGAGCCATTTCCATATAATTTATAATACACATCAATTTGTCCAATAGTTTCAACGGCAACATCGCGTCTTTCAAACAATAAACAGCTAATCGTTTTCTCGTCTGTTCGTTTCCATTCTGTAACTCTGTTATAATCGAGTGGTGAACGTCTTCTTTTTGTTCTTGAAGAAAATGATAACTCACGGCATTCAATGTATAAGATCTTAGTTTATAATCACGTAATAAAACTAATAATAAGTCGAATTGAACTCTGCCTTCAATATTAATTACTTTATTCTCTCGTTTTCCCATTTGTTTGGATTGAAGAATAGCTTTTCTAACTTTTGTTTGAGCTTTTTTAATACGACCCAAGAATGGAAAAGTATTGCACTTTTTATGTCGCGCTCTGTCTAACAGATATCCCAAATCAAAATTCTGTATATTATAACCCGTTAACAAATCGGGATCTGTTTCTCGAACAAAGTCTGCCCAAGCATTCAATAACTTCTTTTCGTCATCAAAACACTTGACTTCATGTCCAACAATTGGTGCGCATTCTTTCAGAGTAAATATTACTTTAATAAATGGATCCTTTTCTCCCTGTCTTATAACATAATTAGAGATTTGAATGACTGGATCAAACTCTGGCTCTGGAAATATTCCTCTCCTTCCCGCGCATTCGATATCAAAACTCAAGACCCGAAGCGGTGCTATTTTAGACCAATGGCCTTCGGGTTCGTATGATTTGAATTTATTATAAGCGATGTCAACCTCTACCTGACATCTGGACTCCATTTGATCGGCTGTTCGTATAGTGTAATGACCGGCCGGCAGTTCAATCCAATTACAACCGACTACTTTTGTATCGACCATAAATCGAATTTCAAAATCTATATTACTTTCATATGACTGAATGGGAGAACCATCTGATGATAATAAATTCGGATTAGAGAGAAGTCGAACGGCGGGTGCAATCAGTCTATGCAAACACATCGTTATCTTAAGAAACGAAACTTTATCTGATGGCCGAAATCCATAAATGGACTGTTTTTTGACAATTTCGACTGCAAGCACAGCATTCTCTATATTTTGATCATTATTTCTCATGTCTGAGATGACCATTTTATTCAATTTATCCATAAATGGTTTACAGTTTTCTGTTTGAAAGTCATTCGGGGCCTTAATATAGAAATAAGGGGCGAATCCGTGAATGTGACACATAATCGATACTCCATTTTCAGTGACGCCAAACATTCTCATTATAGGACACAATCCTTCTGAAACTCCTGGCATTCCATTTCGAGCAATGCCTGTATACGAATCGATGTCTATTTGCTGAAAAATAATTGACTCTTTTTCTGGATCAATATCTGTCGCGTCGGGTCGTGACCAACGAATACTTGTCCGCACAGTTTCAGGTG
>JAQFXV010001189.1:0-14770 GCA_034694065.1 Camisia spinifer
TGTCCTACCGAAACATTGTCCACAAAACTACAGATTGTAGTCATTCTTATGTTGTGCAAAGTAACAAATTTTATTTATATTATGTCAATTAACTCCCACAACAAAAAAACTTTGAATCAATTACTTGTTAAAGTTAGTATGAAAACAAAGATGAGTCATTTAGTCTTTAAAATTCTCGTATACATTATGTATGTATTATTTTTATTTTTAATGTTAGATATAGAATATGTTTCAAATAAATATCTTATATTCGATAAATGTTTGATTATATCGAAAATATGTTGAGTCTTTTAAATCGATAAATTTTTGAGAAATGCATTTCTTCTGAACTAAAGTTTAATTGCATTGAATTAATATCAGTTATTTGATTATATATTTGATATTAGATAAAGTGATAAAACTAATTAATAAATTAATCAATTATTGAACCAAAACCAATACCGAATTTAGATCATACTGAAGACTTTAAATTGAAGAACTATAATCTTAATAATTTTTTTATTTCAAATATTCTAATAAGTTTACTTCTAATGATTCAGACCCACATCGGATGTCGTATTTCTTGTCGATGTTCTAAAAAATTCGTATTAATCTTCAGAACATGAAAGAACAAGAATAGGGTATTAACTCGAATCCGCATAAATTATGGCAATTTCATACTCTATTTTTATTAATCTAATATTAATTCACTCATAATGTTTTGTAAAATCAATTTTACTTCCTCTATATGTTTCCAAAATCAGTTCACAACTTAAGTCATTCGTGAATCTAAAGGAATATGATTTATAGCATTAAATATGAAAAAAGGGAAAACAAAACAAATGAAAAATATGTGATTCTGATTGGATACAGAGTCTTAAAAATTAGCAAAATGTTTAAGCGTTTTTATTCGAGTTAATACAATGAAATATGAAGTGAAAGTAATACCTCTGCTGATAACTCTTAATTGAAAGGGTGGCTCACAATTATGATTTCTTTGTTGTGTAGCACATGCTGTGCACTGACAATGACACCATTCGAAGCATATGTTTAATAGATATAGGACTCCGATCAATAAAAATACAAAGATTATAGCCATAAGCATTCGTATATCTTGACGAATAATAGATAAATCGAAATCAAAATCACTATAATTTTTGTGAAGATATATTGGGATAGTTTCAGACATTTAAGACATACTAATTTGATGGCGACTTATTATGCAAAGCGCTTCACCAGATATGGTTGTGTGATGTGAACAATTGAATCGACTTAATTGGGGATTAAATACAGGATTCGTGTTCTCCACCATTGCATCAATACTTTCAAAAGTCTTAAGTGATAACATTTCGAGTCAAACACTGAACACGAATAAGTGCTTGAAATAACACATTTTTCACTTAAAATGTTTCAGAGCTTTACCACTCATAATACATACGAATTTATTGAGTTAAGAAAATTTTCTCAGAAATTTTCCTTAAAATCATTGATATCTATTATTTGATTTCAAACATAATTTTATTAAATATATTCAAAAGGTATTAACAAAGCAATTCGAAAACGTTTAACATTTTTATTAAGTTACATATATTTCATTTTTGTCTTCACTCAAAATTTAAAAAATCTATTTCCAGAAAGTTTTCAAATTTTTATTTTCTCCGCTATTTTAACCTTTTTTACTCAGAAAAAATTGATTGTAAATCAGAGCTCAGGTCTATATGTCTTCCATAATGGTATGCAATTTGTTTTGTGAATTATATTATGTTATATTCAGGTAAGAGTGAAATAAGCAAAAGTTTCTCTCAAAAGTAATTTATTAGAGAAATGAAGTACAAAATTCATTAGATTCTCGAAAAAAGTTGATTACGAAATAGAATCATAAGTTAAATAAGTTTCGAATATTTAAAACGATTAATATTTAAATTAGAGACAAATACAGTATATATAAGATTGAAAAGATTGTAATGAAAAGACATTGAAATTAATAAATGTAAAAATATTAGCGGAAGTACTAATATTGAAAATGATTAGACAAACATTTGATAATAATTATTAATATAGAGTAAGATTATTTGGAGTCTATTTTCTCATTGATTAATATTCACTGAATTGATAATAATTAGTAAAACACACGCAAAAGTAATATATAATTTACAGTCATATTCGTCACTAATTTTTGATTAAATTAATACCCCTTCAAGTTATTACTGAAATATAATATTAAAGCATTAGACTTATGAATATAATGTGATTCAGTCATCATTTAACCAAAGCTTAAGTTAACAGAATAATGACTTCAATAAATTAGAGTCTGATTTGCCATTCGTTACTTGGGATGACTTTCTCTTCTATGAGTTCACTTTCTTTATTAGATAAGTCTTTAATGATTTGAGTTTCTTTATCTTTGAAATTCTTCATACTCTGTATTTCATTCATTTGATTTAAGCTTTTGAGTCGATTATTATGAATTTCATTATTTTTGACATTATTTATCAAAATCTTAGGATTCATTGGAAAATAAACTAAATCATTGTTATCTTCATTATAATTATCAATTTGTTTCTCTCCGTTGTATAAGAAATTGTTGACTTGTTTTAGAGGTGCCGACAAATTATCCCAAATTTTCTTAAACGATTGCTGTTTATGATTCAAATGAAAGGAAACTTCACGAAATCGTTGATTCGCTGACGGCAACAACTTTTCAATTATTTGTGCGAAAGTAGGTCTATGTTTTGGATTCTTTCTCCAGCAATCGGTAACTATTTTCCAACTTAATTACAAAAATATTAGACAATAAGTTTATTTAGCATTCATTTTGATTATAATAATTCTCACATTATTTTTGGGCAATTTTCTGGTTCTTTCATAATTCCTCCACTTATAACATATTTATAGACATATTCATTGGATAATCCTTGATATGGTTGTGAACCAAGTGTTACCATTTCATAGAGAACGACACCGTATGACCAGATGTCTGAATATGAAGTGAAAACTCCATCTCTAAGTGACTCGGGAGACATCCAACGAACTGGAATTAGACCACAATCTCTTTTTCTAATAATTTAACAAATATTAAATCCAATTAACTTATAATTCAATTGTTATTAAATATGATTATGAACTAAATATAGAGAAAATAATTGCCTGTAATAATCAGAGTCATAAATATCTCGAGTCATTCCAAAATCTCCAATTTTAACAGTGAGATCATGAGAAACCATACAATTTCTTGCGGCTAAATCTCTGTGAACAAACTTTCTGAATGATAAATATGACATTCCATCGGATATTTCAATTGCCATTTGCAGTATTCTCGATAATGAAGGCATACATGCGTTCGGGTTTTCCTAAAACACATACAATTTATAAGATTAATAAATATAATAATTATCACAACGAGTACGAGATTTAAATAAATTGATTACATAATTATTGGGTCGATTAAGTCTTAAATAAGATTTCAAGTCTCCGTTTGCCATAAATTCCATTAAAACTAGAACAGGATTTTCGATGGAAACAATGCCTAAAAGTTTTACGATATGATGACAATCAACGAAAGATCTAATTTTGAAATTATTTGCATTGAGTATAATTAGATTATTAATAATTAAATAGAAAAAAATACTTCATAATATGCGCCTCTTTAAGAAAGTCTTCGCGTTCTACAGAGCGTGCATTTGAATTAAGAGTCTTAACCGCACATTTTATAACTTTATCATCGATAGTAAGTTCTCCCGCAAAGACTCGACCGAAAGCACCGTTTCCTAAGATATTCAATAAACGAATGTCCGATTTTTTCAATTCCCAGTACGGGTCGACTGTTATTATGCAAAATTTTAATTAATTTAAATTCATTTAAAATATATATAAGTAGACAAACCGATAAACTTTTCATATTCAGGATTTATTGATATGACGTCACAATGCTTTTCTTTTGCGGGAGATTTTATATAACATATAATTGCTATTAAAATGAATGCACAGCTAATCATAATCAATATTATGGTGATGTAAACCAATTTGATTGGATTTCCTCCCTCTAAACGCTCTGATTTCATGTCAATAATGATATCATCTGTAATAATATTACTTGAAAACTATTCTAAATAAACTGAAACCATAACTAACCTGTTGTGAAACTGTAGGGATGACTCCATTTTCCGTATCCTGCAATTGATTTAGCTCTCAATTTGAATGAATAGTTCATATTATAGTTTAAATCATTGATTTGATAACTTTTATTATTTTGGCGATAATCGTATTGATTTATACAAACAATATTAGCGTTTAATGTATTCTAAATCAAAATAAGTTTATTAGAATAGAATATAAATTTGTTTTAATCGAATTTTACATTTGAAAGCTCCTGATATTTAATTTCGTAACACAGAATCATTCCATTCGGATCTTTCGGTTCTTCCCATTCGATTAAAATGCTGTTATTATTGATTAAGTATTTAATTGAAGATTCATTTATATTATCGGCATTTTCTATTAATTGAAATAACAAATTAAGTCATAATAAAGGTATTATTGAGTAAAATACTTTTTATGATAATGAAGTAATGCCTGAGAGACTTACCATTTTTCCAGGTTTTAGTCTTTTTAATGTCTAAAATATGACATCGAATGTGATGACAGGCTTCAACTTTTAATAAATAAGGTGTAAAATGTTTAAGTCGTGAGAAATTAAATGACGTATTATTAGTTGCTTCGACTGTTTCATTTATAGGCATATTCTTAATATGATAAAAGACTCCAAACTTTGTTGAATTCATAGAAGTGATAGATTTAACTCTTTAATAAAAATTTAATTAAAATATTATTTTTCAACTTTTTGCTAAAAAGATTTTAGGCTCAAAACTATATGAATTGAATTAATTAATAACTATTGAAAGACTCACTCATTTTTTTTCTCTCCTCTTTCAACATAAATATCAGTTTTATGAAAATTGCGTGAAAACTGGTCTCGGGTTTCAAATTGATGTTCAGCCGTATTTAATATAAAACTTTGAGGTCTATTTTCGTTCACACAATTATGATATTCTCTCTTATATTTTGCCTCAGATGGTAATGAATTATTACAATGATTTAATTGATTATTAAAATCATTTGAATCTTCAATTTCAGTGAGAGTTATGATATATTTAGTGGGAATACAAGTGCTGTTCTGTTTTGAGTCCCAATTGAATGATATTTCATGATCTGATATCGGAATGATTGTAATACTGGTAGAAAACGATGATTTATGTTTTGAAGGCGTTGAATGAGCTTTAAAACAAATTTTTATAATATTATATTATACTTAATCAATAAATTAGAGTTCATATTGACTACAATTTTAAACATTCAATAACTTCATCTAAAATTATAAGTTTTTTGAAAATTAAAATTAAGTATAACTCATAACTCACTCGATTTGACAGCATTTGAGATCAATTGATAATCTCTTGTATTAGCCAAACATAACTTTGAATTATTTTCAAATCTAACGCCTCCTCTGATATGCTTTAAATTATTTAATCCAATAGTTTGTAAATCTGGCAAATAATTGATGACAAACGCGTAGTCAAAGAAAAGGTTATGTCCGCGAATCGATGTTAAGTTTGGAAACAGATTTGCTAATGATCTTAAATTGAAGACACGAAATAGCAATAAATAATCAGTGATTACTTTAAGAGCAGGAAATGATAATCTTTCGAAACGATCCCAACTTTCATACTGTATGAGCACTATTCTCAAATATCCCTCAATTCGCGTACAATTATTCAGTTTATAAAAGTCCTGCACATTATTTCGGATATCAATGCTGTTACAGACTATCCAAATAAAATTATTTAATAATTTAGAAAATTATTTTTATATCGTTTCAATTTTTAATAATTTCTAATTTATTTATAATTGATTTGAAAATTAATTATTAATTAATAGTAAAGTATTAAAAAGTAAATCAATAATAAAAGTATTATTAATGTATAGATAAATAATCTCAATTTGATAATGATTTGGTTTATTGTTTGAATTGTAGAATTAAAATAATTATTAAGATGTGTTTTGTTGATAAATTAGTCTAAATTTAAACCTAACATCAAAATTAAATTAAGTTTAGGTTAGGCTTCAGCGCAAGGATGGGTTATAAATGAAATTCAGTATTACAGACATGTTTTACAAACAAAAACAGAAAATTTGTCTTCAGAGTAATGGTAAAACTTGAACTCGCATTCAGAATGTCTTTCAAATAGAAATCAAAAAATTCTATTAAAATCTTAATTTAATTAGTCTTTAATTGAAGTTTAGACCAAAATTGAAAAGACGAAAACACACAATAGTTTGACTCTGATTTGCGATTGAGATAAAGTTATAATAATTATCAGAATTTGACAAAGACTCGACTCAGCTCACGTTTTTAATCAGCCTCAGAATTGACTGTAATGTAGTTCACAATTTTGGGGTCAATCATAGGAGTTTAGTCTATGGAATACAATTCAAGTGTCAAACATAGTTGGATTCATACATTTAACTGATCAAAATTATATTCAATTCGAACTGATCCGACCCGAACTTGACCAGTACTTTGAATCAGTTAGTGTTGGAGAACGCGCTCCGCGCGTTAGTGATCTCTCCTTAACTTAACCTTAAATAGTGGTATTATTGATGATGCTGTTAACAATAATTTTATGGTTTTAGAAACTAATTCCGCTCTTTAAGGATAGGTTAGGGAGAAAACCACTTAAATTACTCATTAAAAGTATAGTATAGCATAAAATTCCTAAATTTATTTATAAAATAATTAAACTTAATTACATCAGAACTTTTATTTTGAAGTTGAGGGGAGTGAACATATTATTGGCGCGTATGTCTGGTCTGGTCTAACTTAACATTAAATAGAGGAATAATGTTGATCTTCAATTTATTCGATTGTTTGTTTGTAATGTACTTTTAATGAGTAAATTATTTAAGAACTATTGATTAATGTATAACTTTTAAACAATATGAATTATATGAAAAATTCTGCGTTTGAGATACACATGGGGTGAATCTAAGGACTGGGGAATGAAGGGGTTCCCGACTACCTATCATCAAGTGTCATACATAATTGGCAGTGGCGTACCCAGCGAGGGGCCCCTCTAGAGTTTTTAGAAAAGTCATAGACTCTTAATTGAAGAATAAATTGTAAGACTTTTCAAAGCTTTCAGACTATTGAATGGATGATAATATATCCTAACACTGTATTATAGATTGCACAATGATTTAGTACAACTTGATTCTAAATATGATCGTGATTTGATTTTGTTAAATTTATGGATTTTGGCACAAAAAGTAAAATATTATGAAATATTTTCGGGAATTTCACCTAAGAAATAAATTTAGAAATAATTTAAATCCTCAAATGCAAAATATTTCATTTAAATATGGCGATTTTGGCGCCTATTTTGATTTTCGAAGTTTCCAAATTTTTTGACCCCCCAACCTGAAAATCCTGGGTACGCCACTGATGGTTGGATTGAGTTGATCGAGCTGAGAAGAATGATACCACATTTGACCAAATCCGACCCGAATCTGACCAGTTATGAGCAAAAGAACAACACTTTCTATCGGTTAGTGTTCGGGCAAAGTGTTAGTGGTCGTCTTCTAACTTAACCTCAAATAGTGAATTAGTTTCTATGAACATAGTTAACAACATAAATGATAATTCGACTATTCAAGGTTAAGTTAGAAGGCGACCGAACACTAACCAATTAAAAGTATTGTAATTTGGCTCTTAACTGGTCAGGTTCGGGTCTGATCTGGTCAAGTATGGTATAATTGTTGTAAACTCGATCAACTGAATCGAACCATGTATGACAATTGATGATAGGTAGTCGGGAACCCCTTCATTCCCCAGTCCTCAGTATAGTGTTAGTTGTGAGCTATTTATTAAAAACTAAATATGGTTTAATTGTTGATTTCAAACCAAATTTGACACTTTTTCAATAGAATTCAAGCACTGAGTCAGTCGTCAATAGTGTTATGATTTTTAAAGTAAAAGTAAAAGAAAAAGTAAATTGTAAACCAATAAAAATGATTTAATTTAACAAAAGTAAAAGCAAATAAAATTAAAATCACAGATAGAAAGTAAATGAGAAACATGAAAGCGAAATAATAACTAATAGTAATGAATCAAAAGAATTTATTTGTTTTATGTTTGGGTGAAATAAATATTTTTAAGACCAATTTAATTATTAAATGACAGTTATATTACTTTTTGAATTAAGCTCAGAATTGCTTAATTGAAAAGTATTTATTGAATGCTATCTTTTGTGAAAAGCCTTCAAAATAATCATTAAATAAGTGCTAAATATATTTTGATATATAAAATAAAGGCTCAGTTATCAAAAATTCAAAATCAATCAAAGCTCAAACCTATAGAACTCTAATTGATTTCGATATTTGATAAATAATTTATTATTTGCCGCACTTGTGTTGAGACATAAATTATAAATTAATTGAACTTTATTTAAATTATATTATATTAAGTTTATATATAAATTATAACTATCAGTATAAATAATATTTAAATACAAACCCAATTCATTAGAATAACTCGTTTTTAAAGATGAAATCAATGATAAACAGATGATTTCGACGATAATGAAGATAATATTCATATCAATTTACTTATTAATCAAATTAATATTAGACTTAAACAAATTAAAGTTAATAATAATTTAAGGCTTAATATTAGGCTTAAAAGCCATCAATTGTTTTTAGATGTAATTCAAATCTATTCATGAAATTTATTTGAAAACTGATAACAAATCCAAACATGAAATGAAATATTTTGAGACAATAATTGAATTTAAAAGAATAACACATTCAGCAAATAAATTGAGTCAAATTTTTTGATTTGAAGACACTTTCAATTTTGAGAGCACTTTAAAATATGAAATGCATTACAGTCTATATATATATAAATAGTTTTATATAAGTTTAAACATATATTTTACTGGCATTTGAGTTAGAAATGCAATTATGAGAACATTGAGTAAACACTTATTGAATACATACACAAAATAATTTATAACTCATTTGCTGTATGCGTGATATCTATTCGAAACGTGAATCTTTTGACTCAGTTTACAGTTTTGATCAAAGTTTATAAAAAGTTAAATAAGTCTAAGTTTAAGTAAGCCTTAAGTCTAGCTTTAATATTAAGCATTTTAATCAGTTTTGATCATATTCTGATCATATTTTGACTTTCCCTCCAATTATTAGCTTTATTGATAAATAACTCTAAATCTCTTCAATCAAACTCTCAAACAATTTATTGCTTTTCTCAACTGATAACTGGTTTCAAAACTAAATTTATGGCAAAAAAGTGAATAAATGAAATTTAATTCGAAATATTCTGGCTTTTTATCTAAGATATAAAAGTAGTACTATTTAAAAACTAATCATTCAATAAAATCGATGTGAAATAACTTAATGTTGAAATGTTAGGTTTAAATTGAAAGTTATATTGAATCCCAATAAGCATAAGTTGAGTCTAATTGAAAGTCATTTTAATGAAACTGAGTTTCAATGGTTTCTCTCAATATTGTGTTCACAGAATCATCAAAAGAATATAATTTAAGTAACTCTAGAGTTAACATGAAATCAGCATAAATTTATTTTTAACTCTGATTTTTATATGGTTTTATTGAAAAATTGGTCACTTATTATTATTTTTATAAAATTTTTGACAAAAAAGTCCGTCGAATAAACCGAAAATGTGAAAGATTCGAGCGAAAAGTTTAGAATGAAATATTAATTAAAAATAAATAAAAAATAGTCTGTTAATTATAAAATCAAAAATTGTGTTTAGAAGTGCCCGAAACCACATTCCATTATCTTTAAAAGCAAATGATACTTAAAAAGACATTTTAATGGATTTAAAGATTATTTTAAATGATATACATTTATATAGAATTTTTGGAACTGAATTTCTGTTTAAGAATTATTTTTAGCCCAGAAACCGAATTCGTCAAAGCAATTACCAAATTGATAAATTGTAATTAATTTGAGTTAAATAAGTGAAACCCGTATGTTTCACATTAATTGTATTGCGAAAACCAATTTGAAATTGTGAAATATCTATAACGTATTATTTAAAGTTGACTTCAAACTTGTTTTCAAGCAATAAACAGATTGAAATCTGAAACTCATAATTTATAATAGCCTTGAATTTAATCAGTTGATAACTTTATTATTGATGCTCTTTTTGTACAATCAAACAGCGGATGCAAATTACAAAAAATCGCCGGTTTTGAATCGTCAAACAGTTAATTACAGAAACTTGTGATCAGAAAGACTTTGAATGCCTGAATATTATCCATACACACAGTATAGAATAATATCAATGGCATTTTTCCATTTATCCAAATTCCATTTCACATAATATTACTTCATTGAATTTCTTGTCCCTGAACACAATTTGGTCGAAAAAACAAATTAAGTTCTAAAGGCTTTATTTGGAAAAGTTTTCAAATTAAATTCAATAATTAAAGATAACTAACGTTACTTTTCAATGTTTCGTTGCTTGATTGGAATTATTGAGATTTGGTGTTTTTTAAAAACTCAATTTTAAATCATTAAATTTTTTTTGTTAAGCATGACTGGTGAGTAGACTGCGTTACTTTATTTAACATGTTTGCTATATTTAATGAAGAGGAAAATCAAGTATACAAATAATTTTTTTTGAAGTATTATTCGGCGAAACCATAATCGATGAAGTGGTATTAGCTCAGGGTTCGTCAAAGGAGGGGGTCCAGGGGCGGTATACCCTACTGTGACTTTCGGAAAAATACCCCCTCTGAGAAGTTTTTTGTCCAAATTGAAAAAGTCTGAAAATATTTCCCCTGAGGATTTTGAAAAGTGAGGACCTTTTTTTGCTCATTTTCGGTAAAAAAAAACCGCAAATTTAGGTAAAAATATAGGAAAAATTTTCATGAACTCTTTTTCCAAAATACCGCCCCTGTCAAAAAAACTTTGAAATACCTCCCTCCCCCCTGAGCGAAAGTCACGATGAATCCTGTATTAGGTGAAACGGATTGCTATAATTTTCAATGAAATGATTAGTGAAATGAATACTTTCAAGTTTCAAAAGTTGAGATTTTATCTTCATATGACAGAAAATGAAAGCTATAACTTTCAACTTTGGGATTAATTAAAATCATATTTTCCTGACAGATCAAATTTCTGTTAAATTATATCGAACTAAACGATAAAATTTTATTTGAGCTCAATTTTCTTTTCAATCAATTTAAGCTTCGATTTGTTTTGAAACGCAGAGTTGAATTCAAGTTTCATTTTGAAAAAGAGAGTTTCGTCTCAAAATATTATTTTGAAAACTGATATATATTTCTTCATAAATTGAGAAAATTTATTTTTATTTGAGTTGAAGAGAATATTTTGAATGATATTTTAAAGTCTGTAATATTTTTTGCTCGAGAAAAAACCCACATTTAAGAGTAGAATTTGAAAGCTAAGAGATATGCTCAGAATTCACAATTAAGAGCTTTATAGGTAAGGCTTTAACTAAGATTGAGATCAGAAATAAATCAAATCAAGTTTTTTATTTATACACTTTTCTCCATTTTTTAAAGCTTTATTACACAAAGATATCTACGCATTCAAAAAGCTGAAAATTGATTTGACTCAACTCGAAATTCTTGATTAGACTGAATTCTTGAAAAGTTATTTTTTTAAAATTTGATTTAAATCTCAATGATTTTTACTAGAAATCTCATGAATAACTTTAAAATACAAGTTTTTTTCAAAAGTATGATAAACAAAATCAATATAAAAACTACTATATGTAATAATAGTAAAACACGAATAAAATTCATTTAAAATGTTTTCTTTCTCTTTTACTGAAATAAGGAGTTGTCTCCGTAATCAGAATCCGAGTCAAAGAACTGCAAATATTCAAATAGAAAATTAATAATTTTGTTAAATATATTTCAAGAAATAAATAAAACAATAATAACTCACTTCATTCCATATCTTTTGTAGAAAAATAATAAAATGGTTGTAGTTATCATCAGAAGAGAACCAAAAACAATATAAGCGATGCCCAAAAATGAGTTTTTCCCTCCAATCCAAGAAGTATTACTGATTATTATGCTTTTGGAACCCATAAAACTTATTACGGGATAGTCTTAAGTTATACGAAAATATTCAGAATTCTTAAGATAGTTTCACTTAATTCTTATAATAATTACTTACTATAGTCTATCTCTAGAAAGTAATGTCCGTTTGGCAGTGATTTTGCGAATATACTACCGATTTGATGATTAACTCTGGCGTAAAGTTTACGAAAATCAGGAAATGCTCCTGTTCTGAACCAAACAATCAGAGCTTCGTTTTTCAGTCCATTATTGTTTGGGTTATTTTGATCTAATTGCCAAACAGTACGATTTCCCCAATATGGAGGGTTTGTGAAGTTAGCGAACGCTTCTTCTAATGTTAAGCCTTCAAATAAATATTATCAAACTTGTACAGTAAGTCTTAAAGGCTTCAAATTTAAGTCAATTTCATAAGTATTTAAAGATATTTCAAAGATCAAATTTTTGATTCCACATAAGAATCTCAACTAATAGGTGATCGTCTAAAGCAATGCAAGTAAGTTAAGATTTCATAAAATTATGCAATTAATCTATGGTCATAAGAACTATAAGATTTCCTAAAAATTGACTTAATTTGAGTATATCTTTAAACATCATTTGTTTATACGAGATCTTAAGTCATCTCTAAAATTATAATCGATTTTGAAGTTTGCTCTTAAGGCTTAATTAATTTAATTTAAGAAATCAGAAAAAGTTTATGAAGTGAAAGTTCTCTCAATTTCAAGTCCTCTTACATTACAAGTATATAATGATCGCTATTTTAATAACTTAATGTTTTGATCATTTGTTATAAGAGCTATTATTAAATTAAAATATTATATAAAATGAATGTGTATTATATTTGATTGTCGAATACCTGATGGATTTTTGAACTTGTTTTGATCTGATGGCCAACTAATGCCAGTGTAAAGAAGTGGCACCTGAAGAGCTAAATTGGTAATGAGGTCGTGATTCCATATCCTAAATGTATCATTAAATAAGCTGTTGGCAACTGTACCGCAGGGAACAATTGGAACTTGTCTTCCGCCCACTGTTTTGTACTGAAATGAAAGACAATCAGCGGACGCCTGAATACTTCCCAATAATTGTGATTCATCTCTAGAGCTTTCGTATAAGCGATGATTTTGATAATAATTACTGAGCGCATAATAGATATAAACTGAGGCATAAAAGTCTTGACTTAATTCAAATTTATACCAACATTTGCATCCATTCATATTGTTGTTTTCCTCAATCAATTGAGCGCATGATTTGGTCCCAATCAATGGCATACAGTTTGTATAATCAAATTCAAACTGTTGAATACCTGATGATAAGAATAGTAGACCGACACCAGTGGCAACCGATGAGATCGACAGCAACAAAAATGATGGCAATACTGTTCCTGCAGTCAGTAATGGCTTCCAAGCAGGCAATCGTTGCTGTTTAAAAGCTTTTACTAAAAGTTATAAATTGAGAACTTAAATATTGAGTCCATTATAAGCTAATTTGAACTTATTTTAAAAGTTTAAAAATATTATATGAGAAACATTTTATAATTCTATGTTAATAATGAGTCAAATATAGAAAGCTTTATTTCTGTACAAACTTTATAACTTATCTGAAACTTTTTTATAATAGAAAATCATAGACAAAAATATAATTTTGAATTCATTTGTAATAATATTTAAAATACTTGTTGAATCGATAGAATCCCCAATTGTTCCTTTGGGTGAATTTATTTTTGCGGTAATCGTCATAATAGTATGAATAATAAAATATTAAAAACATAAAATAGTGAAAAATAAAAACATTTATTAATTCATATAAATCTTAAAATTTTGAGAATAAAAATATGTCTGATTGTTATGTTTTTATTTTTGAACTGATCTGTGAAAAACAGTTTGGTAACAATGACTTTGAGAGTATTGTTTTGCGTGATTATTGAGAATAAATATAAGTTAATATGAGTACAATATTAAGTATATTCAAATGCTTAGTCACGCTAACTATTGACTCAAACATTTTTCGAATACTTTTTAAAATGAGGAACAATACAATTGCTATTTATTTAATAGAAAAATGGTTAGCAATTGGTTTGAAATATATCAGACGTAAAGTTGAATTACTTGATCACAAACTGAAAAACTCTACGAATGTTAATATTGTAGTTTTTATGATTCAATAGTGTGGTGCAGTTCCCTTCTAAGTCCGGATCACTTCGTTTCGTCAAAATTCAGAATGTTAAAACCCTGTTTAAATACCCTAATTCTCTGATTGCTGAAATGGTTAACCCATTTTTAGAATTAGTTAGAACTAGATATTTTATTATTGAAAATTGATCATTTTTACAAAATGATAAAATAAAAAGGAAAACTCATCCATTAAACGCTGTATCACTTTACAAATACAATACTTAGAAATCAAATACCAGAGCAATCCCTAAGGAATATGAAACATGTTTTGAGGATTAAAACTCAATGAATAACTTTTAAAGTAATGTAAACCAAAGTTTCTTTATTTTCATTCAAACTCATTATAAAGAGTTTGTTAATTAAAAATAAAATTATGGATAATTTACTTTACTTACACAAAGATAAGTTCATATAATGGTAAAGATTATTATAGGTGCAAAGATAAAAAATGTAAAGTAAAGATATGTT
>JAQFXV010001190.1:0-14769 GCA_034694065.1 Camisia spinifer
CTTCATTTTCAACTACTACTAACATAATTAGTTTGTTTTTGTTTTTCAATGTCTTTAACATCGCTCAGAGAATTATTTATCTATTTATTTATTTAAACTTTTTGAACAATTACTTACAAAACAGGTGATGTTCGAGTAAATGAACAAACAGGTTTAACAATGATACACAATTTGCTTCTGAGAGAACACAATAGAATAACAAAAATTCTTCACAATTTGAATCCAAAATGGAATGACGAGACTCTATATCAAGAATCGAGACGTATTGTTGCGGCACAAATACAACACATAACTTATAACGAATGGTCACCTTTAATATTAGGTTCATTACAAAATCTGCATTAAAGAGATTGAATGCATTCATATTCTGTTCAATTAATTTATTTTTCAGGACGTTCTGTCATGAAAGAGTTCAAAATATTGCCAAAATCTTATGGATTCAGGTATTGCACGCATTTTTGAATTTGATAAATTTTGAAAATTTTGATTAATTGCCTTGACCTCTAGCGATAACTACGATCCCACATTAAATCCCAATATTTTAAATTCATTCGCAACCGCCGCCTATCGATTCCATACATTAATTCAAGTAAACAATATAACAGATAACATAACCAAATTTGTGATCATTTAAAAGTTTTTTCAATTTGAAAACTAGGGATTCATTGAATTGATGAACAATAAGGGACAGATCACTCAGAAATTACAATTAAGAAATTTGTTCAACAATCCGACTTCGATTTACAGAAAAGGAGCTTTTGATGAATATCTGAACGGATATACAGCAGAACCAACTCAAACATTTGACAAATTTTTCTCAGAAGAAGTATTTGAATTAATACTAAATCATTTTTATACAGTACATTACTTAAAATTAATTTTTTTTCAAAACAAAGTTAACGAATCATTTGTTTGAAGAACACGACACAGGATTCGGAATGGATTTGATTTCATTGAATTTACAGAGAGGTCGAGAACACGGTCTTCCGGGTTATAATGAGTTTCGTAAAGTTTGTGGACTCGAACCCATCAAATCATTCAAAGAATTAGATAAAGTCATGCAAAAAGGATCGGCTCAAACACTCTCCAAATTATACAAGTGATTGAAAATTTGATTATTTTAAATGAATTTCATTTATTATTAATTTATATATTCAATGAAACTGAAGTTTGTCTCCAAACAATTCAAAAATTGAGAATCAAATCAATAGATTCACTACATTTTGAAAATTCAATTTTTGAGTTGTAATAATACTATTATATTATTTTTTAGGATTAATTAATCTTTCATTGAACCGAAAATTTAACAAAATGAAAATTTCCATAAATAATTCACTAATTAATTCAATATTTACTATATTTATAAACTATTATAAATTATTAATTTCCATTTTTAGTTTGAACCGATGATAATATTTATTTGAATCCTGTTTTTAAACAATATTATCATAACAATTATCCAGTATTTTAAACTAAATTAAACTTGACTTATGCTTTTTGATATTAATTTAAGATTTGATTTTTCACTATATGTTTTTGAGCATAGATTAAAATTTGGTAATTTATACACACATACAAACAGAAAAGAAGGCGACGGAACTAGGAATTGAACCCAGTATTTGCCGATAATCGGTCGGGCACTCTAACCAATGAGCTATCCAGGCCTAAGAGTCTGTTTGTTTCTTATTTGTATTTCATATTTAATGTATTTTAACTGTTATATAGTAGGTATCAAAGGCTATTGTATATATTTTTGATAACAGCTTATAATTATGTATCAACCGGTTATCAGGAGATATTGGGTTCAATTCCTGGTTCCGTCTCCTTCTTTTCTATTTGTATGCGTGTATAAATTACCACATTTTAATCTATGCTTAAAAACATATAGTCAAAAATCTAATCTTAAATCCTGTATTTTATTGCTATGAATAATGAATTTTTGCGTTTCATATTTATTCATTCCATAGATCTGTTGACGACATTGATTTATTTATAGCTGGAAATCACGAAAAAGCATTACCAGATGCAGTGGTTGGTCCGACATTCGCTTGTATTTTGGCAGAACAGTCGCGCAGAGGAAAACTGGGTGATAGGTTTTGGTATGAAAATGGGGATTTACCACATTCTTTTAATGAAGGTATTAATAAGTTAATTAATATTTCAATTTTATATCCACTGAAACTACTAATTATCACAAGTGTACATATATTGATAGCTAATAAATTACAATTATGTCTAAATTTATTTTGACAATATTAAAATAAGAATTTTTGACACAAATTACTTTTTATTTGAGCTCAATATTTCTGAGAAATGAGTAACTCTTGTTCTGTTCTTACTGTATCGAACTGTACCTCTTGAGTTTCGACTATTTCTCGACTAGAATTCAAAAAATTAAATTTGATTAATGCTCATTTCTTTATTTTTTTGAAGATCAATTGAACGAAATTCGTAAATCAAGTCTAGCTAGACTTATATGTGATAATAGTGATCAAATTGAAGCCATGCAACCATTGGCTTTCATACAACCAATCGGATGGTTTGTAGAGATTATTGCTTAAAAACTTATTATTTTATTTCAACCCAAATTCATTTTTGTCAAATAATTTAGGAACAAACGAATTTCATGCAAACAAATAGCAAAAGTTGATCTAAACTTATGGAAAGGGGAACGCATTTGGAATTGAAAATAAGAATCAAAATTTTAAACATAAAATAGTTTCAAAATAATGAAAATAATTTTTGAAAAATTATTCAATCGAATGTCAATTTGTGAATACATACTTTCAGAATAAAGTTTTAATAAATATAAATGCTTTTGAATTATTTTTAAGAATCGTTATGAATAGAGACTCCAGACTCGGGAGTTAAAAACAACCAAAATCGGAAGGAAAGTACTCAGTTTTCGGGAATATTTTCGGGACAACAAATTGAACTTTTGATCAAAAATATTTTTTTTTAATTCAAAAGAAGGAAAAATGAATATTCAAAACATAAAATTTACATTGAAGTATGAAATAAAAATTATAAACTATATAATCTTGAAATTTTGAAGCATTTTTCATCATAAAGCAAAGGAAGAACCAATAATCGCTTTTTGGAATTCATATAAATACCAAAGAGGGGCACACAAAGCACTTAATTATCAATACGAAGCAGAATATAATTTAAATCTTTAACCAAATTGCGCAAGGTGATCAAGCATAGCATTTTAGATTTACAATTTTGATGACACGGATCAGGTGATACTCGTATAATTCCTTTCTAATAATGCTTTCCATTATTTCTATGAAACTAAGTTATGTTTCAGAATTATTGATTTAAGTCAAGTCCGAACTATTGTTTATAAAATACAAATTTTACTACTTTTCAAAGATCATAATTTTTTCGATATTTACACTTGACTTCGATGAAAACAAACTAAGATTTTATATTTGAGAAAAAATAGATTTGGAGTTCGATAAAATTAGTGATTCACTTTTGTTTACTATATGAGTTAAGCCCTATTTAAAATTAAAGTTATCGAAAGGTAAATTTTTGCATTCTCTGATTGAAATGTTAAAATAGTACAAAAACCTTAATGAATGAAAGTTTTCATCAGATCAAATTCAAATTAAACATTTTTTATATGTGAATTGAGGAAAATTGAGTCGTTTACAAGCGAAATCATTATTTTCGTGAGTCAACTCTTTATTTCGGGATTTTCGGGAGTTTCAGAATTGCAAAAATTGATGTCCTATGGACTTAATATTAAAATTAGACATCATTCCTGCTAATTCCCAAACATCATGTGAAAATGTGAAGATCCCGAATCTAGAGTCTCTAGTTATGAATAATTTGCATTTGCACTCAAGCACTTCTCTTAAACAATTAGATAAATTACTTTCTTCTCACTGATGAATATTCTTTATAAATGATTTTCAAAATGATCGTTTGTTAGTTATAATTGATTAATGAAAAAGTTGATAATTATTTTTAAAATAAATCATATTTATTTTTTATTTGAAATGTCGACACATTAAATAAAATCTAAATATATTTAATTGAATGAATTATTTGTAAATGATATCTGAAGTGGTATAAAGACAATGACTAGAGTCAGGTCCTTTTGCAACTAGTTTTGGTTCACCGCTCGTCACTCCGTGAAACTGTTCACAGATATCAATTTTATGACTTTTATCACCAACAATAGTGATGTGCGAGAACTTAGCGGTATCGCCAAGATTTGGATTAATGCCTACAAGAGTTTTTCCGGGCGCGTGCGCTGTAATGCCTTCTAGGACTACATGTCGAGCGTATTGAGTCTTACAATTTCCACACGAACGGTAAAGTTTGCCGAAATCATCGACTTCAAAGTTTTTAATGATCATAGTTCCGGGACCATTGTGTTGGAACACCTTATCTGATGCTTTACGAGCACCGCCACCATCAATTGTCATTGTTTGAGATGCTTTCGTACCTTTAAAAGTGGCCGCATCTTCACCGACGTCTTCCCACCAAACATTATGAAGTGTACACGAACCTAAACAGTGGACACCATCAGCGGCTGGAGCACCTATTATCACGTTGCTGAGAGTGGCACCATCTTCTAAGTCAAAAAGAGGCTTTTGATGTTCTCCTTGTCCACCGTCTCCCAACTCTTTACTCGCAACGAATCTTTCTAATCCTCCATCAAAGCTTTTACTTACTTTCATAGTAGATGTTTCAGTCTTTGTACCTTTAGGTGTAGGCCATTCACCATATACTGTGCTCATCAACACAATAGTAAATCCAATCGTTTGTATTAACCACATCTCGCTTCTTATATCTAAACTATTCAATAGTAATCCAATATTTTATATGGAATAATGGCATCATTTCTGTCAATACTTACTATTAAATTAATATTCAATTGATTTTGTGGGGTTCATAAGGAGTGGAGAGAATGACATATAGGATAAGAATATAATTTGAAGCTATCAATTGTTAACGAACTTTAAAGACGATTTGATAAATCCTTTATAATTTCAATTATTTACGAATTAAATAAAAGTTTATTAAAGATTCTGTTGTAAGACTAGCTATCATTATAAAATGAAGTTTAATTTAATAAATTTTTCATTCTATAACTACATGGACAAAAATGGCTCATTTTTACATCAATATATTCTTACCGTGTGTTAAATTCTCGTCTAATTATGAACCTGACAAAATCAATTTTAATGAAAATGATGATTTTAAGACTCAAAATCAACTCATTGAATGACAATCACGATTTGCTTTATATAATACTACGTAATCCGTTTTGTAAAGAACATTAGCATCTGCTAATACTTTAATATCAGTGTATAATATATCAATAATAATTTGAAATCCTTGTCAGGATTATTGTGATAATGGAAAACCAATCATTTAATTATACTATTTTCCGAATAAACAATAAAACCTTGAATAAGCTCTATTTTGGACTATCCTGAGAAATAGACATGTTTTTATGCCTAAACATTTCTTACTATTAAGATGGAGTCTTTTATGACTAAAGTTGAGTTCGGAGAAATTGTTGGTTCAATACCTATACTATCTAAAGATACAAACTTTAAATAAAACTATAATCAAATAAAATAGCGTATATTATATAATATAATATAACTTATAAAGGTTAATAAAAAAAGTAATTTAAAGTAAAGTACCTGTAATGTTAAAACCAAATATTTAATGCATAATTACTGTAAATTTAAAGTTATGATCAAATATATCGCAAACTTTATATTGAATATGAAAACAAATTACTATTTAAGTATAATAGAAATAATATACAAAAATGAATGTATGGCTCAATTCAAACTGACAAGGATTGTGTTTTAGGGCACCTCATATTTTGCGTAATTCATTATTAAGTGCACTTTTGAAAAAATAATATATCGGCTGTCAACGCGGTCAAAGGGCTCAGATATTGACATTTCAACTTTCAGATTTTAGACTGTAATTATTATTTATTTTATAAACCATTAGTTTAACTCCAAATGAAAGACTGTAATTTTGATGAATATTTCACATTTAGGCTGTGATCTGTTCTAAAAAGCGTTTGTAGGCATAAAAATTATAATAATTAGTCTAAAATCTGAAAGTTCAAATGTCAATATCTGAGCCCTTTGACCGCGTTGACGGCCGATATATTATTTTTTCAAAAGTGCACTTAATAATGAATTATGCAAAATATTGGGCTCATTCATACGCAAACGGCACCTAAAACACAATCCTTCTCAAATTCAATCGAATTCAGAATTACTTTTTTCAGTTCTTTAGAATTTTCTCAAATATTTAAAAAGCCTCTAATTCTGTAAATTTTTGAGTAATATTTCTGTTTATTTTATGCCGTGAAAAATGAAATAAAAGACATTATTTGAAAGCCTTGAATGAAATCTATGAAACTTGAAAAAAGTGTAAAAAGTAATTTTGAGTTTAATTGATAACAATGACTATGAATATGAAACCTATAATAATATTTCGTTTAATAATTAAGGAACACAGTATGTCTTATGTATTTAGCTGTAAATTAATTAACTCAGTTAATCAAAGAGTTTATAAATTGCTATTTATTTTATCGCTTGAATAAGTGAATAGATTGAAAGGTTCTTGAAATAGACGGGCGGGAAGTGGTGTACAATGAGTTGAGTCAAAGTCTTTCATATGTTTCTGTGCCTAATAATTAAATAATTATTTATATAATTTATACTTAAGTCATAAAACTATCAGTTGATAAGACATAATACTCACTAAATAAAGAATAAGTTTAATTTTGCTTTCAGTTGACATCTCTTCATCATCACCAATAAGTAAGGGATAAATGGGTTCATTTGATTCAATATATGATACCAATTGAGTTAAACAAAACTCTTCACTTATATTATATCGATTTAAAATTGCAGCTGAAAAACAAATTAAAATTGATTAATATATAATATGATTAATAATAATATAAATTAATAAATAAAAATACAAACATTGAGTATTTATATCACTGGTAACCCATTGTATTAGAACTGATTTAACATTTTGGTCATTCAAAAGTTTAGGAAAACGATTTTGCAATAGTTTGATCAATAAATCATTTGCACGATTAGTTCGAATGGATTGCGAATCATTTGTTATTAGTATCTCATCTCTAAGTCTACGTATGAGAAGAACGGGTCCATTATATAGATTGAGATGAGCAGAATTGTTTAGATTGAAAAAATTGCGAATTGTGTTTCGCACCAAAGGCTCTGAAAATTCAATTTTCAAAATTAAGTTTAAGAGCAATCAAATGAATATTAGTTTAAAATGAAAGCAAACAATTACTCCAAGTTTGAGGCATTTTTGCCTCAGCCAATGGTAAAACATCATCAAAAGATGCGTCCAAAACAATTCCTTTGATATGTTGGTATTGCATCGCAGCCCAAGTGGCAGGAAATCCCCCGATAGACCATCCGAACAATATTATATCTTTTAACTTAAAACCCAATTTTTCGACTGCAAACTGTATGACAACATCGATAGCATTGATCTCATTTTGAGGGAATGGCAATCCTGTACTTCCAGCAAATCCCGGATGATTCCAACCCAATACTGAATAACCGGCTTCTAAAGGAGTACCTAATGTTCCGATTTCATAGAAACCAGCGTTTCCTTCACAACATATTACTAATGTTCGTCCTCACAAATTACAAAACAATATTTTGATCACATTTTATGCTTTATATAATTAATAAGATATAATACCATTTGAAGTATTATTATTTCTTTTATCGACTAAAAGGCAATCGATATGATTTCCATCGCGTGCTAACAATTTATATCTCTCTCCGTTTTGTTGTTCAATTAATTTAGTTCTGCCATCAATTAATACATTTTGTAATGCTTTTTGTAGAACCCAAACAGAGCCCGGATATAGCATTCGTCGTCCTATAGTATGGACAACAATATAACTCAATAGATCGCATGGAACAGATTTAAAGGTGTCCAACATTGTAGATCTTCGAGAATGTCTACTAAGACTTAGAAGTGATGGCGGTTTTGATGTGTCCGATAGTTTTGAATCATGCCATCGAAAGTCTATCGGCCAGTATTCAAACTCAAAGTCGAATCGTGAAAGTGTGAGACGTGCGGAACCATTGCTTTGTTTTGCATTATTTAATATTTGAATAAAACTTTTATAGTCATTATTAGTCGATCGTCCGATTCCTCTAATAATAAAAGCTCCAAAAAATACAATCGTAAGCGTTGTCGCCATTCGTATGAATGAATAATTCAATAATAAATAATTATTATCACTCGAAATATATCCCCGTTTATAAAGATATGTTATTATTATTGGACTCGAATATATTGCAACCGAACGTAGTATTGAAACCAATTTAATTACATTATCAGAATAGACTTCAACACTATTTCCAACATATTGTCGACCCTTTAATTCAATTTAAATTACAATTTATATTAATTATTATAAATAGATAACTATTGAATGAATGATAAATACCGGCGAATCCCTGAATTTGAAGATCCTGTAAAGTCGCGGACCATTTAAATAATCCCAAAATACATTCAAACTATTGAATGCCATTTAGTTTAATAATAACTATAAATTAATAAATAAATGTATAATCAAAACATACATTAGAAATGATAAACAAATATTAATAATACCTCTTCAGTAAGTTTAATAAATTTCAATATTATTGTTATAATTATTATTAAATTTAGTTATTATTGAATAATAATTATTAAATTAATAATTAAATTTATAATAATTGATAAACTAAACATTAATTGAAAGCTGTAATAATATTAATATATGATTTAATGATCGAATCACAACATTCAATCTTTTATTAATTAGTAGTAAAGATATTGAAAGATATTGAAAGATAGATACATTAGTAGTACATATGTATTGAAAATGTCTATATTATTAATAACGTAACACTATTTCATGATATTTGACAATTGATATAATGGTGATCTTGAAAACCCCTCAAATAGAGTAAACGTAATTGTGAGACAATACAAAAAAATATAGTATTAAAGTGTTATAATGTAAGTAAAGATAGAGCTACTTTTCTCACACAATATTAACACTTTCACAACCATTTATATTCAGTCATCATATAAAAGAATTTTTTTCATCAGAGTTTGATTTTTTAATATTGATATTTATAATATAACATTTGAATTACACTATAAGACACACCTATTTTGGGTGTTCTCATAGATTCACTAAAAAGTCGTTTAATTTATAGTAAATGTGAACCTAAGAGTTGCCAAAAGGAGTTGTGTTGAGTAGTGTTCACTTGTGTTGTGTTCGCATGACTTCAGTTCACTTCCATCTCATTCTTGTTTTATTAAACATTAAATTATTAATTAATTATGAAGAATGTGAACTATTTTATAATAACTACTAATATAACAATATTATAATTATTCGGTCAATACTTTAATACTAATAATATTAATAATAAATAATCGCAATAATAATAATAATAATAATAGATATGGATTGCCTTCAGTTGTTATTAGTATTAACTTTAACTTTGTTTATATCTAAGGTTAATATCGAAAATATGATGATTACCTGATTTATTCAATTAATATTAAAGTAATTTAAAAATGGAATCAAATAATGAATCGATTATTGATGAAGAAGTGGAACAAATAAATGAAGTAAACCTTAGAATTAAGAAACAATGCGTTAATACTAATGATGAAGATATGACTCGAGAGCGTCCCATGTCTTGGGACGGAATCATTAATAATGATGAATCGGAAGATCAATCAATGGATCAAAAAGAAGATAATAAACAATATAATAAATCATCTAATAATGAATTTTTATTGTCATCAAATCCTAGAAATGAAAGTCCGATGTCTACTGAATTTGATAATAATAAAGATCAAAATACTTCTTATCATAAAGTAAGTCATCTTTTTATTATTGATTTCTCTTTAAATATCTCTAATAATCATAATTTACAAAAAATGACTCAAATTTGATGGATTATCTATTTAATTATCTATTTAATTATCTATTTAATTATCTATTTAATTATCTAATTAATTATCTATTTAATTCAGTTTCACAATAAATATTAGTTATATTCAAACAAATTATTATAAATTAAATTAATATTATTATTAAATGAATCAAATTAATGATTATCTTATATTAATTTATTTGAATTTAACCCAAACCTAACATAATATATAAGTAAATAGTGAACTATTCCTTAACTAACGGTAGCTTTTCTTTCATATATAGAGTTGTCATTTAACTAAATATTAACTGTTATTATTCTATTTAATTAAGACAATTGATTCATTTAATCAATGAATAAATGTTTTTCATCATTAAAAATAAACTTTTACCTCAAATTACAATCAAATTATGATTGAACTAATTTTAATGAATTTGCAATTCTATACTATACTAAAAATTTGATAGAGTATTAACATTAACATTAAATCACTTATAATCTGTATAATAATTACTGTTAATCAAATGTTTAGTTTTGAGTTAAATATTGTTAGCTTAGAATTGGAGCAAATGATCAAATATTGCGAAATACATTGTTTATGAAAACTGAATCAATGAATGAATCAATAAAGTTGATTAAAAATGAATGTAAACATTAATAAATTATCAATTATGCAAACATTAATCAGTTTTGAGTCAATTAATTTCATTATCATTTGAGACTTTTTACAAAAATTGATATGATTTGTGCTCTCAAGTGTTTTTGCATTTGTTTACAGACTATGACTTATGCCTTACTTAAGCCTTATTATTAAATAACTTTTTGATTCTAGCAATAACTGAAACAATAACTTAATTTATTTTTTAGCGCAAATATTAATATTTTTTATAAATAAAGATAAGAATTGTATTTTGATTATAAATGGCGTGTCTTTTGGTGTGGCACAAAATGCGTTAATTCATTGTTGAAAACGCCGAAAGCCTTTTTAGTTGTGCTCTCACTCATAGCATATTATCGCAAAACTTACTTAAAGGGAGAGTAAAAATCAAAGAATGAAACATTTCCCGTAAAACCAGTTGTTGAGTAATTATTGATTGCATTGAAGGTTAAACAAGGCTGTTATGGCCTGTTATACTGCATAAGGCATAAGCATAAGGTATACCGAACTGTTTGTCCTTCGTCAAGGTCTACACTAAATCCTAAAATTGTGATCGCTTTCTATGACTTTCGTTACAGCCTTTCTATACATTTCTAATAAAGTCTGACTATGCCTTACTCTACAGTACAGTAACTCTATTGTACACCAATTAATGCATTCTTCGCATCACTGATAACAAGGCTTTTCTATTCAACCAATCTTTTAATCAATTTATTTCACAATTTATTAAATAGCATCAAAATCTGCTAATAAATAACTTTGTTTGTTCAGATTAAATCATTTTTGATTTATTTATTTGGCAAAAATCTTTTCAGATTAAAAATTGATTCGTTGTTTTTGATGAATCTGTTTTGAAACTGTTTTGAAACTTTGTTTAGAGCACAACTTGTTAGGGATTCGTTTATTAAAACTGTTCATTCAATTATAGCTTTATATTTAAAATCACTAATTTTCAAATCATTAATTGTATATTAATTTATCAAAAGCTCATCAACACAAACAAACTCTGAATATAATAGAAATATAAAAATATTATACCTTTACTTTTGAACTTTATGATAATTATTTGAATTAATTTGTTTTAATTTAACTTTAAATATTATCAAAATAATATAACCATTGAGAGAAATATTCATTCAAAAGTAAAAAATATAGTTTTGATCACGTTTTTTGAAAAATTAATAATTTTTTCGTGATATTCATAATATTGAATTGAATTGTCATTTAAAAGATTTGATAAAAGATACTATTTTCGTGTTTAAAATTTTAAACAAATATTGTTTAATTGTTAAATATTTAGAATCATTTCTATTGATTAACAGATTGGCTGAACTTTTAAGCCAATGAATACCGATGTTTTCGCATATTCTTTGGTCTTAACTTTTTTGATAAGAATAAAAGATTTGAAAATTCGATAAACTTTCAATAGAATAATATAAGATATTTTATTGAGAATCTTCGGCGAACAAAATAATCCAAACTCGAGTCCTATAGATTCAATTGATATAGATTTCAATTAATATTTTAGACTAACTTTGGAATTAAGCAATTATTCATTTGAAAGCTACAAATATTCTATTCTAAACTTTTTATTGAATTTTAATTATAAAATTATTTCTTAAATAAAATAAAGCAGAGTTTTGTTTTAATTAGTTTCTAATATGACTATTAATTTATAAAATGTATTCAATTTACAGGTAAATAATTTTGATTCACAATTAGTTCCAATTGAATCAAACGAAAGCCAATTTCAAACAGGAATCACATCTACGATAGTCAACAATCAATCAAATAATTCAGTCCGAAGTTCAGTAATTGGTTACAGCAGTGGTGGAACACATCGAATGCCAATATCATCGCCAGCACTGTCTGCCAGACCAACAAGTAGTTCATCTTCACGTTCAAGTTATAGCCCAACTGCAAGTCCTTTATTGAGCCGACATTTCAATGGATTCAATGTGAACAATAATTTTAATAATAATAATAAGACATCACTGACTCCCTGTTCGAGTCCATCTCAATCGCGACATATAAATGAGGAAAATAATGCTATGAGTCGAAGACATTCTCCATCATTATTACCTTCATATCATTTGCCATCAATTAATACTATTCAAAACGGTAGTTCTTTTCACACTTTTTATATGAGGTTAATATTAAAATAAATATTAATTTTGTGAACAGGAATCGGGACGAGTTCTCCGTCTGCTTCTCCGTTACCATTAAGACCAGTTTCAACCCCAATAACAACTGTCAGAAATTTTTTCCCGGTATCACAGAATACAATACAATCAAGAAGTACTACAACAACACCAGATTTAAATGCAATTCAATCACAACAACATCCAGTTATCACAGGTATCGATACATCAGTCATAGGTATAAATTAAAACGAATTATTGTTTTCAATAAAGTTATAGTTTATTAATATTCAAATTAAAAGGAATACAATTGTCGTCTCTCTCTTCGCCGCCATTTCATCATCTATTGGCCAGTCGTGACAGTGGATGTGTTTCAGCACATGATTGCCATCCTGTAAATGCTGACAGTTCTTCAAGACTATCACAGGCATCACCGGTTACACCACATTCTCTGCCAGAGCTCAGATCAACGAGTCAGTCATTATATCATTATTTCATTATATTATCTTTCATTATATTATCAAATTTATAGTTTGTTTCAATTCGATAATTCGCTAATTATTATTTCACTTCTCTTAAAAACTAACTTTAAGTTCAAAATACTTTTTATAACTTAAAAAAAGATTTAAATAGATAGTTGAACTATAATAGTTGACATGTTGTGCTCTAAATTATATTTATTGTTCACTTTATTTAATTTAATCTGTATTTGTTTAACGAGAGAGTTTGGCATTACTTTCAAATCAATTTTTCGCTTTAAAACATCAGGTTTTTGAAGGATTTATCCTAAAAGTATTTTATGACAATTGTCAACAACTTTTATTGCAATGCAAGTTTGGTTTTAGTTATAGTTAACCCACTCATTATTTACACCATTTTTAATTTGTGAAACAGAAACTATTCAAATGAATTGAATTTTATATAATATTTAGTCACTCTTTGCACAAAATATTAATTCAAATTAACTTATCATCTGATTGTTCAGTTCAGAATCCGCTATAGAATAAACTAACTTCAGTTGTTTAGACTTTTTAATAATTTTATTATAAAAACATTAATTCTATTGATTCTATATAACAGTTTGATTAAATTTTAATATTATTAGATTTACTAATAGAATGATTAATTAGAAAAGTGTTAATACTGTAATAATATGAATAAATTTGAACAATAGCTGCGTCTTCAGCATCAGTGGCCTCATCAGCATCTGATGAATCGAATACATCAGACTTTGCGTCTCCATCTCGTCGTCATTCAAGCGATAATTGTGATGATAAATATGGTATGCAATCGTCCAACAATTCAATGCCAACTGATTTCAGTCAGGCATCTGTGACGAGCGGTCACTTCTTATCAATATCAGGCACAACACCTGTTCCTGGTCTTAGTCGACAACAATTACTATCAGGTCTATAAAACAATTTAATTTCTATTGTTAACAATTGAACTCAATTTTGTATTATATATGATCAATAGGTCCGTGTCCTATATGTGGTGATCGTATTTCAGGCTTCCATTACGGCATCTTTTCATGTGAATCATGTAAAGGATTTTTTAAGCGTACGGTTCAGAACAAAAAGAATTATGTATGTCTTCGCGGCGCTAATTGCCAGGTCTCTATCACTACTCGTAAGAAGTGTCCCGCGTGTCGTTTCGATAAATGCTTGAAAATGGGTTCGTTTACGAGAATACCAAATATTCATAATTTTCTCAAATTTTCATTTTTTTATCAATTATATCTCAAATATTTAGCCACAAAATAACAGTCATTTCATTAGATTTTACTTCAGAAAAAGTTTTTTTGTAAATTTGAAATTCATTTTAAATCCGTTTTCTCAACAAAAATTAGAATATATTCAATAATTGGCTGTTTCTGTCTGTGTGTTCACTAATTGCAGTTAATATTAAAATTAATAATTTAAACTTTATCGAAGGCTTTCATAAATTGTTTAAATTTGAGACAACACTTATTATAAAA
>JAQFXV010001191.1:0-14756 GCA_034694065.1 Camisia spinifer
GACTTATAATGAATAATAAGTCTAAATAAAGAAAAGAACTTTTTTCAAAATTTAAAAGTCTTATCTGTATTACTATTAAGTTGAACTGCATGCTAATATGCAACTTACTGTACTTCAAAATAAACTGATGTATCAATAATTGAATTATACTTCAAATAATCAAAGTTCATGTTAGTCAAGAAAACAAAGTGATGCAAATGCATTAAATTTGCGTAAATTAAATAAACGTCAACTTTAACTTATAAGTTACACTTTGAGAAACTAATATTAGAGTCAGTTTTAATAATTTTAAAATCGAAACTCAGTTGAAAATTTATCATTACATGAATTGTTTAATTAAGGGAGTGCTCGAACTCTGAACGTGATTCTCGAAGTAAACAATTTTTCGTAAATTTTTAATTAAAATGAGGGACAGACCCGATCACACACTCTTTAAAAGTAAAGATAATTTTAAAATTTGGAAACAGCCCTCAGCAGCAATACAGCAGTTATTTCGAGTAAGTCTTAGTGTTTATTATTGTGTTATCATTACTCGTATGCAAAAAATGCGGCATAAGATAAAGCATTTTTATAAAAGCCGTGAAGATGATGATAAAATAGACGACGTACTAAAGTCACAGCAGGGTTACAAAGCCTCGAGCAAATAACTGTACCTTATGCTGAATTCATTATCTATTTTACATCACTTATGAAGACATCTGCACTTCTAACGGCATTGTATCAGAATAGGCGGTCTTCTCGAATATTTTCTTGATTGAATTAGACTTTTTACCCATATATACAAATTTCATATGTGCTGAGTTCTCTTGTCCAAAATACCTGCTGTGCAATACTAATGGTTTCAAAACTTCAGTACATTTCAGGGCTTCAGCTCACGGCCAAATTGACTCAACTGTATCTTATAGTTTGGTGCAGTGTTTGCATTATTTTATAGTTAAACTGTCAGACAAACTACTCATTTACTCAGTCATAATGTTTACGTCTAATTTGGGTGAAGATCGCAACTAAAATTGGGAATACTTTTCTATAACATCAAGTGACAAACAGTGTAAAAGCATGAGTCCCGCTGAGAATTCATTGATTTAATGTTTAAAAATATTAGTCGTGACATGTAATGCTCGTATGACCTCTTGTTTGACCTCATTTATTACATGACCTTCGCGTGTGATGTTCGGTAGGACATAACCAAATTGATAACAAAAAAGCGTGAAAAAAATAACTGCTTAGCTCACACCCCATTACAATAGAAGCTATTGCGGGACTTTATGATTTTGGAGACTCTTCGGGCCACAACTGTGGCTAATATTGTAATTGCATACGTGAACTACTAATACTTTGTTATAAGTTTAGGTGTTTTAGGTGTTGCACCAATATATTGATTATAATTCATGTATTATCATGTAGTATATGAAACAAATAATTTCCATAAAAAGAGGGTGCTTTATGACGGCATTCACAAAGAATGCTTATTAGTAATTACGTTGAAATCGTGACTAACTTGTGGTTTTATTGGATGGCTATAGGTTTTGGTTAGATAATAGAAAAATAAGTGTTTCACGACTAGCAGGGGGAAACGCTAATTAAATATACTACTTAGGCAGTCATTAACAAACATTACCTTCTTTTGCTCACCATTTTTACCAATCATATCTTGCCACACAATTTCAACTAAAAAAATTACCATTTTTAAAATGCTAAAAATATTACAAATCATAGTTATCAAAACGTGAACGTTTTAGCATAATATATGCACATTTCTGTCAATTTTCATCATTTAAACGGATAAACAGATGAAAAATATTAGGAAAGGCAAAGCTTAAAATAATGAATCAGTTCACAATCGGCATGAGTATAATTCAGGCGAATCTCATGTGCAGGCTATAAGACATTTGTGATTATAATGGTGTTAAACCCATCATTTTACACACTTTGTTAAACAGTTATCATTACCACATAAGCAACACGTCCATCAACACTGAAAATTGTCGAAATACATGTATTAGCAAACTATGAATGACAAGCGTGTTGTTTGTCATTAACTTTTCTCCTTAAGAATATGTTAAGCTTAACTTTGAATTGTTAGTAAAGCCCCACAAAATGGAACTGAATTAATTATTTTTAGACAACAAACGTAAATTTTTCTTTCGCTCAAACATAAATGGCAATACATTCATGCCTTCATAACTACAACAATGGCAAACGTTACAAACGTAGAACTCAACTGAAACTAATATTATTAGCTGCATAAATATTTATTATCAATTAAGGATTCATTGAAGAATTCAAAGCAAGAGTAGAAAAATGCCGAATTTTCAATTTACACCAAACAGTTTCAAAATCATTTATATTTGTTTTATGGCATGAAATTCTTTTTCTTTGTGTGGAAACTATTAGTCAAAAATTTTCCAGATCTTAAACAAAGTTTTGAAAATAACTTTATAATATATTCAAATATTTTATTTCCATTTATTATTTTTGATGAATTGCAACCTTTGAAGAAAAACATGCTTCAAATTTAATTAAATAAATTTTTACGAAACAAAATAATTACTATAACGTGTTAAAAGTTTTTTCAATAAAAAAGAAAAAATCAGAATTATAATCATTAGTTATGGTTATACACTCTGATTAATGTTTTGTTGTCATCGAGTTGTTTAAAACTCAAATTGAAATTGATTTTCTTTTCAAACTTATTGTTTTGATAATGTTATTTCATTTATTAAAGTTGAAATTGAATTATTATCTAAAACCGATTTAACCTGACTTTTTAGTAAATTAGTAAATCAGCAAAAATTTGTGAACTATTTAAATATGAGAATAATAATTACGAAATGTAGTCATACAATGCAAAAATTTTTGAATGCTCTCGAAAAAAATGATTATCATTATCATGTTTGTAAATTACACAATTGAAATAAATTTCTTTTGGTTGAGCCCAACAGTCAATATTATATGCATCAAAATTTTCTCCGACACTGCTTACAAAACTTGAGTCTTTTAATTCTTTTCAATAATTCTCACAACTCGTATGATAAATGAATTAAAATCAGCAACAGTATTGTCCAAAAATAGATTTTTTTCTAATTTTTTGAAATTTCGTTTTAATTGATTAAATAATTTTCCAGAATTATTATAAAATTTTGCATTTTGCTTAATAGAAAAGATCATTCAATTAAAGACTGAATAAAAATTTGTGATTTAAGTCAATTTACGAAATTAAATTGCTTTCATTCAATAAAACTTTAATTATTTTCTTTACTTTGCGGTGTGTTTTGAATTAATTAATTTGGTCAAAATACTAAATCGAAGTCTTATCGATTTAATTGTGGGGTTTAATTAGAAAGAACTCCTTTTCAAGCCAGTGCTCATCATAATTGAATCTATATTCATATTTAATAAATGAAAATATTCATAGCTTTTGAAATTGAATTTTGATGATATAAAAACATTTTGAACATTTTATGACATATATTTATAGAATAAAATAATTCTATGAATAAGTTAACAATGAATTATAGACTAGAGGTAAGTGTATTAAAGCTAATAAAAGTGTCGGTTTACTATTATCATAATTTTAATAACAGTATAAGATATTCGAAAAATAATATTTATAAAGATTGGAGTTTGTGTTACCACACTTTTAAAATGTTGAGTTCGCTCTCTCGTAAAGTACATACATTAGAGCGGTTCCAACTTTATTGCAATTTTGTTGTATTGGTTCAGACAAGCGTAAAAGAAAATATATATCTCTCCATTGATACTATTGAGGACTGGTGTCAGAGCTCTCTCTTCTCAAATAAACTTATGAATGCATTTAACTTAGATTTCAAATAAGTCAACTTATAGTACGAATGTTTGAGTCTAACACTAAACAAGTTAGTCATTACAACGAGAGCTCCTTTTTCATAGAGATTGACTCTTATTGTTGTAATTTTCAATTTTTTAAAAGGAATATTCGAGTTCAACAGATGCTTACTTCTTGTGTTATATAGTTTATGGTTTCCCTATTAATTCACAAAATTCATAATATTTTAATCTTTTTAAATTATTAATATTTATAGATCTGTTGAATGTTTAATAACAAATGAATTGATATTTTAAGTATTATGAATTCAAAATTGAATTTTAGCTAATTTTCATGATCTATAGAAAATATGAAATACAAAGTAAAACTTTGGTTTATTTCGACTTTTTATTCTTGTTATTTTAATAATTAAGCCTTATTTCCAATTAAATGCATTCCATAAATAAGATTCTGAAGGAATTTTTAATATGCAATCCATGACATCATTTTACATTCTATTCTTAAGGCTAATCAGTTTTAAATATTTTTCTAATTTAAACGAATTTTTGAAGACCAGTGAACGAAAAGCCATATTTTGATTCAATTTGAAATATATCTTTAAAACCAGTGAAGACAATATGAACATTAATTTAAGTTAAACAATAAATAAGTAAAGCAAACATTGAATTTGAATGTCTAATACTAGTAGTTAAGCACAAAAATAATTTACTGATTTATATTTATGCGAAGTTATCATATTGTTTAATGCATGTATAAAGTATATAACAATAGTATACAGATTTTTCTTTCTTTTTTATTCAAAGTCAGACTCATGTATTTGATAATTTAATAATGAACAAAATATTCAAAAATTCATGGATTTAGAAATGCATGATTTTGAAGAAAAACCTTAAAATGAGATTTTTTCGCTTGTCTTTTGGAATACGCTGTGTTTTAACATTGAAAACATTTTCAGATAGACTTTTTTTCTAACTTGAAATAAGTATTTGCTGTCAATGAAATATATATAAATGTATTTTAAGATAAAAGTTGATCTTTAGTTAGATCTTAACTTAATTGATAGGTGATCAGTATTTTTCGAAAAATCCGTGATAAAAATTGTAACAAAATATAGTGAACATAATCTGCATCATCAGAAATCTCTTATTCAAATACTTGAGTTTTAATTATTAAATATAATAAAATGCTTTGAGCTCTTTTATATTTACAAAAATAGTCAAACAGGAGTAAATACTAAATGAACTAAACGTGTGTTTAAACTCTATTCAAATCACAGTAATTACCAGTGAATATACCAGTATAATAAATCATTGATCAATCAATAATTTAGGATCAATTAAAGCAATTTTTACACATTTGGTTTCATTAATCAGCCACAAACTATAGGGTTGATAATTTGGGATGGAATAGAAGCACACCTAATATAATTTTTGAGTATTGAATTATAGATCAATAGAATTTGGATACCTTAAAGGCAGACATTAATCAAAAGTATAATGATTGGCGACTAGAACTTGTGAGTATAGCATAGCTAAGTTGACCATTTCCTAAATAAGAGAAGCATCAATTGTAGAAAATGACAAAGAAGTAGTAGCGCTGACTTTATGATCAAATAGACTCTAACAAGGCAAGTGTTAGGGGGGTTGAGGGGAAGGCACACCTTGTTATTCGAGGCTTTCAACACCTTGTAGGCACATAGAGGCAAAAAAGTTTATGATTTATATTTGTAGCATTGGGTGCGTTCTCGTTGTTGTTATTGTCGCGCAGATCTGTGTAAATTTGAAAGTTAGCTTCCTTTGAAATTTGGTGCATTTGTTATTTGATATAAATAGTATGTTATTAGCCTCCTGCTGCTGAGACGCAAAAAACACTATAGTCTTTTACACTACAGTATTTTACACTACAGTCTTTTACACTACAGTCATATACAACTATAACTTATAGTCGGTTATGTAATCCCCTTCCAAATTTTGTCCATTATAATTGCAGTTCTACTTCCAGAAATCGATTATAATTTACAAACACGAACTCACAATTCTTTATTAAAATATATTGAGAAAATTAAAGCTTTGAGGGGCATATCGTCAGCACGATTTAGTCTCAATTAAATGTAGCGCTTTTTGAATCAAATCAAATGACGACTTATGATTTCAGATATTTATGAGTATCAATTTTCTACTTAGGTATTAATTCTAATATTCCAAACACGGCTATTAATGCTAAATAATAATAGTGTAACATTAGGTTATGTTCGCACTCAAAGTTGCTATTTATTGAAAGTGACGGCTAATGTATTTTTGAAGAAACGACAGAATAATAATATAATGTTTCGATCGAAGCGATATTTTGATGCATTGCTATAATCTTTTATTCACAAATTTAGTTGAATTTGCATCAGAGGTCAAGGGGTCAATGAGATGATATATAAATAATGAATAGTTACTAAATCATGAATGAATAGTTTATTGAGCATACCTTGCAGTCATGGTTTAATTTTGAAGCGCTAAGAAATTAAAGACCAATGATTTGATTTTGATATCGAGACCATATTCTTCTCAAGGATTAGTTATCTTTTAGAGGCAGGAAAATAGAAGCGGCGGATAAAGCGCGAAGACTGGTCACTAAAAAGGGCACGAATTACTGGAGGCAAGTAATTGAACACACAGGTTGATAATAGGGGTTTTTTATTTAATTAACGTTATTCAATGAATTAACTCAAATCCAAGCCAAGGACGTGGCTATGGTTTTCGGCTTTTATTAGCTTTTCATCATATTTTGTCTCTAACTTTCACGAATACTTTGTAATTGTAGTTATGATTTAGCAATGATTTAGTGCTAAACATTCATGAAATCATTTTATTATCACGATTTGAATTATTAGTTATCACTCATGATATGTTTCGATACCTATAAACTATTATTTAGAAAGTGTTGTCATAAGAAATAATACTTTTTAACATTAATAAATTGTTAATCAATGACTTAAAAAGGCGTTTATTATCACACTTAAAATATTACTTTTGAACTTTCAGTTACTTTGAGTATATGTGTTGAAGTTTTATGAGTTTTAAAATATTTTAAAGACAGTTATTAATTGTATAGATGTATTTGAAAGATAAGTCCGTTAGTTATCTTATTTTAATGTATATTTAATATTTCAGTAATAATAACAATCATAAATATTTTTGCTGTTCAGGAAATAACATTAAAAATAAGTGATTTTTAAATTTTTCATTGAATGAAATTTTTCCTATAACTGTGTGGCAAAACTAGAATACTAAGTGTGCGCAAAGACCACACAAATTTTGATAAATTTAAAGGAATCTGCAAAAAAGATTTAATATCAAAATAATATAACATTTTTTGCTTCCGGCTTAAATGAACAATTTAAATAGTTTTCATTATTCATTGCAATATACATTACTCATGCTCAATTTGAGCTTTTATTTGCCCTTTAAATCCACAACTTTGCCCATTTTGAACCATTTACTTTTGGAATCAGAAGAAAGTGTTTTATATTGACCTTTCTTTTTCTTTAAATAAAAAGTGGATTAGAAACCCATTATTTGATTTAAGCTACGTTTGGAACACTCAGACAAGAATCTATGAAAAATTCCATTCTGTTCATCAAAATTTTTGAACAGCTTAACAGCTTAGATGTTTAGTTTTTTCGGTTGAATAAATCGTCGAAATATATCAATAAATCGTCGAAATTTTATCGCCAGTAAATATATCTCAACTTATCACCATTTCTAATAAAAATACTTGAAACTGCGATACTCTGTTATGAAATATAGCTTACACTTTGACATTTATTCCGGAAAAAGAATTTTGATTCACCAAATATTATTCAACATTTTAATAGTTGATTTATTACTAACTTAAATCCCATGAAGTTTAAGGAATAAATTATTTTATTTTTCCCAAAAAGTCAATGACAATATTGATGTTTTCTTCAGAATTCAAGAATACTATTTTCCTCAATTTATTTGTTGAATAACTTTACAGAAAATTGAAATTTTTTATTTATAAAATACAGTTTATCAATATCTCTCGCCTTTTCAATAAAAGTTTGTGATCTTAATTGATATTCACGTCTTTATAGGAACTTTTTTAAAAGAGAATTTCGAATGTAAAAAATTGTCATTCAATTTGATGGACTTTTAAAAATATTATCTTTCATCAGCTCTAATATTCAGAAGCATGAGAGCCTGTAATAAATAAAGAGAAAACTAAAATTTGTTCTACTTAAAAATTTCTTATAAGGGTTTTAAATCATTTTCCTAATTATGAGATTATATTTATATCAATCAACCAATAGAAGAGCCATTACTAGTCGATCCTTTAATTCCAATGACAACTCTGTCTAACAGAGAAGGTGTTAATGATTTGGGAACGATCTTATTTTTCTTGACCCAGCGATAAAGATCAATAAATAATTGATTAACGAGTTGGTCCGCAACACTAACTTCACCATAATAAAGTGTTGTCAGTTCGCTATATTCAGTGCATAATATTTCTCCCTCTTCGACACTCACTTGTCTAATAAGATATAAAAAGATATAAATTCAAAATTATTTCAAATTCATAATTCTGACCTTAAATGAACAAGATCACTTTTATTACCAACTATTGCTATCAATGGAATATGAGTTCCAGCCGTTGCTATAAAAGGTTTCATAAATTTGAAAAGTATACAGTGTTTGTCAAAACTAAAAGTTCGAGTTTTAGGGTCATAACTACCCCTCAACATTAATGGATTTTGTTCAAAAAATATTTGAGTATACTATGAGTTGTCAAGAACTGTTTGGTGAAGTGACATCCTGATTTCTAGCAAGGTTGAAAAGATATCGAACATAATTTATACAGACTAAACCAATAAGAATTTTCCAATTCTGATCACAAATCCTAAAACTACTCAAAAAATAAGTGAATACCTATATTTTTGTTTTTCGAAATTTCACCTAGCTTGTACGTAATAGCTCTACAAACTCAAAAACACCGTATTTTCAAACATGCATAACTTTTCAGTTTGATGACCTATAATCATGAAAGCAGTATCAATTTGTAGATATGTTACAGTTCTTCAAATCTTACATTCACCATTTTATATCATCTTTAAGTCTTATTTAGGTTTTCGATGTATTTCGATGTTTGTATTTGTTTTAATTATCAGAAATCTTCTTTAAAAATTAATGAATCAAAAGTTTTAATAGTTTTGAACGTATACAAAAATCGAAATAAATCGAAAACCTATATAGGACTTATAGATGATGTAAATTGATAAATTTGAAGAACTGTAAAATATCTACAAATTAATACCAGTCTTATGATTATAGGTCATCAAACTAAAAAGTTATGCATGTTTGAAAATACGGTGTTTTTGAGTTTGTAGAGCTATTACGTACAAGCTAGGTGAAATTTCGAAAAACAAAAATATAGGTATTCACTTATTTTTTGAGTAGTTTTAGGATTTGTGATCAGAATTGGAAAATTCTTATTGGTTTAGTCTGTATAAATTATCTTTTGAACCTTGCTAGAAATCAGGATGTCACTTCACCAAACAGTTCTTGACAACTCATAGTATACTCAAATATTTTTTGAACAAAATCCATTAATGTTGAGAGGAACTTATGACCCTAAAACTTGATTTTTTAGTTTTGACAAACACTGTACATGTCATTGAAGTAAAGCCAACAAAAATAGACTTTATTAAAATTATAAGATTTTAGAAACTATTCATTTAGGATGGATTGCATTCAGTTGATTGTAAATCACTTTACCAACAAATAATTTAGATAAAAATCACTAATTTTTAATTAAGTTAAATTTCGATAAATTCAAGTTCTCGATCAAAAAAACATATGAACCATTTGGCACTAATATGTTTTCCTGAACCCTAATTAATCAATATTTTATAATTTAAAGACTAACCTTTCAGTTGAACAAGATTTTTGAGTAAATTTTTGACATAAATGAAACTTTGGCGATCTGTTATTGAGTACATCAGTAGAAAAAGATCAGAAGAATGAGAGGAAGCATCAAAATTAGATATGGAAATAGTTGAAGGAGAAGAAGCATCGAGTATATCAAATATAATAGAATCGTTATCGACCATCATTTCATGTTTATATTTATTATCGATTCCGTGTTCGTATTCCATAATATAACGTCGAGTTAAAAAACGCACGACAAGTGCTTTTCAATGAAATAACACTTTTTATAATTTTATTCTGTATTCATTATTGATTTATTTTTTGAAGCATAAGCATAAGACTCACCACTTTTTCCAACATTTCTATCTCCAAGAATAGTAACTTTAATCTCACATAATGAAGATTTCTTCCTCTTGAGAACAACTCTTGATGATGAAGTCGGAGAACTGTTCGACATCATTAGTAACAATCAATTGAACTGTTAATAATTATGGTAATATTATGATAATTTGTTTTTTATTCATTTTTCTTTCATTTCTTATGTGCGCATTTCTTCCTGTAAGTTATATTTATCTCAAGAATTTGTGGTTATTTTTAGCTTTAGTTCCCAACTCTTTCAAAATGAATTGAATCACTTCAAAAAGTTGTAGATTTTACACAAAGCATACAAACCTTTCAAATGTTGGAAGTTTATGAATCAGTGAATCGACAAAGAAAGAAACTTATTTCATTCAAATCAATTTTGTTTGATTTATTTATTCAACTCAGGCACCAAAATTCAAATATTGATAGAATTATTCAATTAATTTTTCAAATCTTAGTCTAATGAAAGAACATATCTGAGGTTTTGACAAAAAAAGTCACTAATGAAAATATTTTTATATGTATTTTGAATAATGTGAGTAATAAGTTTAATGACTAATGGGTTTCTACTCTTTTTTCTTATGTTGGTTAACACATTATTCAAAATACACATCAAAATATTTTCATTAGTGACTTTTTTTGCCAAAATCTTAGATATAAAGTCCAATAAAATATCATTATTTATTATATCTTATATAATCCTCATCACAATCATTGTGTTACTTGACTTCAATTTAATCCAATTTAAAATACAAAATTCAAAGTAAGTTTGCTCCCAAAAGCTTAGCTTAACATTTGATATAATATATTGTAATTTTATATGCTGTGAATTTTAATGCTTTAATTTAAAATAATTCTTTTCGACCCATTCATTGAATCTTATACTAATTATTTCACAATTCAAAAATTTTGGTTGTGAAGAATAAATAAACAAATTTATGTCGAGCTCTGATTAATAGACGCATAATGTATGGCCTTATTTCAATTTATTCGTTTAGTTATAATTATCATAAAAACTTAGAAAATTTATAAAAATTTCTCAAGTATTGTATATATAATATGATGAATATTTGAATCGGGGATAATAGCTGTCACTACAGATCCTAGTTATAAAGGAACATATTGTAGAACTTGTACTAAACCTAAGTTAGTCAAAGCATAATATAATGCTTTGCTTTGCATATTATACTATGCTGTTAATGTTGTACCGGAATGTATTACTAGTAGAATATATAATGCGAGTATCATTGAAGAGCAGTTCTAATGTATACCTAAATATATTCGAGATTCATTCAACGATTTCTTGTGTTATTCATTTTTATGGATAGAGTCTTATGAAAATAAATAATTAATTCTATTTTTAGCACAAGCTTTTCCTTCAAAGCATAACATAAATAGATATGAATGGAATTAAATTTAACTCAACCATGAATTGAAGACCAGACGCTTCTTATCATTGATATAACTATAGGTATTGATTATCATTATTTTAGTTGAAGTAACAAAATAAAGAAAAAAAGTAATCAATTACTCAAATCAATACTAATCAATAAATTAACAAATAGATAAATAAAAAAAGTTTCTGAGTTATAAAAATTTGCTGACCGATCGATTTCGAATAATAGATTCAAATAATTGATGGAATTTCATACAAGTCGTTAGTTCTTCTCAATGGAAATAATTCACATAAATATATAGATATAATGTAATTTCAGTGATCATCTTCGATAATTACAAACATTTTGAATAACTTTATGAACATTAGAATTTATTTGCTTAAAAACAAAACGTGATATTATCCAGAATTAATGCATTTATGAGAACACAATAATCGTTAAGAAAACTAATTCAACTCATCATTAAAAAGGAAAGAAGGAGAGCAGCGCTAAGAATATTTTATAAACTTCATAATTAGAAAAGTTAAATAATTTTAGCCGATATATTAAAAAAGAACTATTTTGAGATGAAAAAATTCTATCAATACTAATACAAGAACAGTTTTTTTGCAAGAAATATTTAAAGTTTGCAGTCGAAAGTAATAGAAGCTCAAATATAATCCACAATGATAGTCAATTGTTTCATTAAAGTTTTAGTTGCGAGATTACATTTCAAAATAATAATTTAATTTTTTCACAACTTAATGTTATCACACAGTGATATTGAGTGGACATAATAAATTCACGAAATTATTTGAGAAAAAGCGGAAGACTAGCCTATTGTAAAATTAAGTGATATAAGGTGTCCATAAGGTGTCCATAAGGTGTCTGCCAAAATGATGTTCACTCACACTGAAGCCGAAGCAGTTATAGATAGCGTTGAACCGATTTCATATTCAAATTCTAAGAGATGCATTACAGAAAATATTGAATTATCTATTAATCATTAGTTAAAAGTAACAAAAATTTCAGTTTTAGTGTAAACAATAACCAACTTAAAGAAATAGTATGTGTGAATTTCCCATAAAATAAACATTTCTCTATCGACCACCACTGAGAAGCAAAGGCACAAATAAGAGTCAATTTAAATTGTTGACTCATTAGTGCTGATGAAGGCAGCATTAGATGCCGAAATATATGTCCACTCAATATCACTGTTTGTGATAACATTAAGCTGTTAAAAAATTGAGAAATCAAACTATTATTTTGAAATTGTGTGTTTTACAGTCATTTTTGAAGATTATTTTGGTTGATATATGATTATTATTCATATATTTATTCTTCATTTGATGCTAATATTCTCTTATATTTTTCAAACTCGAATAATTATATTTTTAGCGCAAACAAGTTTTGAATCTATTTTAGCGAAGAGTAAAACGAAAGTACTGCACTTCAGAGGATTTAAAGCTTTTAATTACTTAATTATGTCGCCGACAGTTTTCAAAAACACTTTTATTGAATTTTCTTTTTTTATATATAATTAAACATCAGTTTTTTCTATTTTGAAGCAAATCTCCGATTCCTAAATCTAAAAGTGATTTTTTCGTGAAAACGTGTCAATACAACTGTGAAAATAAAATTCAAATTAAAATAAAAAATTCTTCTTTTCTGTAGTTCTAAAGCTTTCCATTTTGAATCAGATATAATATGGTTATTGTCAGTTTCCCCTAATTTTGTTAGAAAATTTGTCGAAAATGTTGTTCAAAAGCATGAATTTAAGAAAATTGAATTAACCGAATAAACTTTGTTTATTTAGTTGAAAAGTAAGTATAAAAGTTTATTTAAGTTTTACAATGAAGGGGTTTTTCCAAAGATAGAAATGCTCGACCATATTGGAGCTTATTATTGGTAAGAAGCACAATGGTATTTTTCCGAACAAGACTGTGAGAATCTAACCTCTGCAGAACCATTCAATACTAATGAATTTATACTGATTTTCCTTAATATTTAAGTTTTCTCAAATTTAGCTTATGAATAATATTTTTGGGGAAAACGAGAATTCACTTCAAAAAGATCAATTTTTTGCAAAAGTTGTTCAAATATATTAAATATAATGAGAATGTTTTTTCATCTAATCCTGTGTTCAAACTATTTTTGTATTATAACTTGTGCAATAGATTTGGCACGAAATGGAAATTATGAAAATTTTACTGAAAAGTTGAACAAAATTCAATTTTTTAAGTGATTTTAAAAATGAAGACCACATTAAAAAATCATAGTTTACTATTTTGAAACTGCATTTTGAAGCGATTGATCAGAAATTGAAAAAACTTCTCAGATATTGACTCTTAAACATGAATGCACTCCTTTACTCGATAGCTTCGAAAACATATTTCCATAACAGAAATTCAATATTCGAACCACAATGACTTCAAAAGCCAAACAGAAAATTGTAAGTAAAGTTATGCAAATAATTCCTTGCATTGCTTCTAACAGTTGTTTTCTATTTGGTTTTTTGTCAGTGAATGAATGGTATTCGAAAATACATAAAAAAAACTCGAAATGGAAATGAGATGTGTTTTAGTGAAAGAAAATTCAAGGCCATTATCCCTAAAAAATTTGTTATTGCCTGAGATATATCTTATTGAAAATACAGAAGTGAGGAATGGATTCAACGCTTTAATATAACAACAAAGTTGATAGACTTCTTAACATTGAAAGTGAGAATCTTAATAACATGAGTACTCTGTACGGATCGATATTGTAAGAATCCATTAGTTTGAGAGATTAATAGATCGAAAAACACATCATTAAATGCATTTTGAGAACATTTATTCAGTGTCAGGATCTATGAAATTCCCTCATTCTATGAATAATTCCATAATTCAAGTGAAGCTTCACTCAAACTAAAGTAAAATTATTTTGAGATCTGTATATATTCTGGAATATATGAAACGTAATTAAAGAGTTTGGTTGAGCAATAATTTTCACTCACCATCGAATTCAATTTAAGAGTAATTAAAAATAAATGAGCAATTTTGAGGTTCAGTACGCACCTCAATAATTAAACAGCTTTACCCATTTATTATCACACACTCCAGGTTGAAATTAAACCAATTTTAGGCAAATCTTGAATTCTTTGGAATTTATTTTATCTAAATATTTTCCAAATCATATCATGTTAATAATGAGCTATACTTCTAACGATGGAAGCTCAGCACTTTACTTGATCAAAATGGGGTTTTTTCTGTTTTATTCTATTAATATATTGATTTA
>JAQFXV010001192.1:0-14755 GCA_034694065.1 Camisia spinifer
TTGTTTTACTGCTAAAAAATTCTTATAAGACTTTTTGATATTTTGAGGCTTCAAAAAAGTACTTTTTGAGCTATACGTTGTATTCAATCATTTTTCACTCAAGTTTTAGGTCTGTTTCATAAAAGTGAATAGCAGTACAATAAACATAATAAGATGCTAAAGAAAGTCATCCTTTCAGACATGCTCTGCTTATACGCGAAGCGAGCTTTCAATAGACATCTTTTGCTTATATTATCTCATCTATGGATAAAAGCGTATAAATAAAAGTATTCAAACTACTAATGCTTATCAAAGTTTAATTCTTCCTTAATTTAATCCTTCATAACTTCCAAAATGATTCTCTTTTCAAATATGCCTTCTGTTGAAAATCTTCCATTTTAGCAATTATTTAATGTTTATTTATCTAAAAGCTTAAAATGTTCATCACTTCAATCGTAACACTTTATATACTGTTATTGTTTGTTTCTTCTGAAAAACTTGAAGAAGAAATCGATGACTTTAATGACTTGAATCTTGGATTATTGAGCTCTGATTCTGGTTCTTTACGTTTCATTGAAAATCCTAAAATATATAATATCGGAGCAGTTCTTAGTTCTGGTGAAAATATAGTTCAATTCTTACAAGTAAGACATTAGACATTTAAACTTATAAACCATTAACAGCTTGTCTAACATTTGTAACAAAAGTCCAAGACTTTTAATTTTGTTGAGTATATAACAAAAGATATTATACAGTATTTAAGTTTTAGATAACTTGCAAATAAAAAACTTTGCATTGCATGAAAAGTATTTTTTGAGAAATAAATTCAAATTTTGAATTGTAAAGTATTGTTGAAATTGAATATATTTTTGCATAAATCTCATGACTAAATCAGGCGATCGAAGATGTAAACTATGAGCCAAATATACTGCCAGCAGGTATTACAATACATGGTTTCACAGTTCCGAAAGACTCAAACCCTATCAAAAATGTACTCAATGTTTGTGGAAAACTTTTTTCCTCTCAGGTATAAACGATTTGCAAGTCATGAATATTTTGGGGTTTGAAGTGTTATCAAATGTGTACTCATTTAGATATTTGATATCTTTAGGTTTACGCCACAATTGTTGATGATAGGATGCCTTCCGAGTCAATAACATATACGACAACCTTTCATAACATCCCAACGATAGGAATTTCAAATCGCGAGACCTTATTATCAGATAAGAGTGTTTACGGAACTTATTTGCGAACTGTGTCTTCTTATTCACATCAGGCGGACGTTTGGGTAGAAGTTTTGAATTATTTGAATTACAATTGTGTAATATTCATACACAGCAATGACATCGATGGCAGAAGTACTCAAAATCGTTTTGAGACTTTAGCCGATTTATCGAATCTAAAAATAGAGACAGTTATTGAATACGAGCCCGGATTTCCTGATATCTTGAAACCATTGGAAGAAACAAAGATGAGCTCTTCGTGTCGAGTATTCATTCTTTATACAAACTCAGAAGATTCTGAAGCTATATTTCAACAGATAATTATGCTTAATATGAGTGATTCTGGATATGTGTGGATGGTTTCAGAGCAAGCACTTAAGGCTAAAAACAAACCGATTGGAGTTTTTGGACTAAAGTTACAAAACTTCGACAATACTGAGGGGCACATAAGAGATAGTGTATATATCTTAGGAATGGCTCTTAAGAACATGTACACGACTGAAAATATAACTAAACCTCCGTCTGATTGCAAAGATTTGGGTCGAGACAAATGGGAAAGCGGTTTAAAACTATTTTCTTACCTCAAAAAACAGAGTCTTCTTTACGGCAAAACAGGTCGCGTCGCCTTTGATGAAAGGGGGGATAGAATTAATTCTGATTATGATATAATAAATGTTCTTAAAAATGGGGTCAATTCTGTTGTCGGTCAGTATTATTTTTCTCAGACCAGAATGAAAATGATTTTAACACTGAATGAAAGTGAAATTATATGGCCTGGAAATGCTATCAATAAACCAATTGGTTATGAAGTGACCAATCATTTGAGAGTCGCAACAATTGCTGAGAAGCCTTTTGTTTGGGTGTATTCTGCTAATAATGAGGATGAATGTACTTATGATCAAATTCCATGTCCAGTATTCGATTCGGTGACAGGAATTGAAGAGAAATATTGTTGCGAAGGCTATTGTATGGATTTGTTGAAAACTTTAGCGAATCAATTGAATTTCACGTATTCATTACATCAAGTTAAAGATGGATTGTATGGAGGATTTAATTTCGTTAATGGATCTGAACGTAAAGTTTGGACCGGTTTGGGTGAGACTTGAATTTCTGTCTAATGAGTGACATTCGTGAAATTGATTTAATTTTGAATAGTTGGAGAATTGTTTTACGACAGAGCAGATATGGTGGTCGCGCCCCTCACTATCAATCCTGAGAGATCTCTCGCTATAGACTTCACAAAACCATTTAAATATCAGGGAATAACTATTTTGCAAAAGAAACAGTCAGTACATAGACTTCGACATCCTTTGACTTCATTTTTGCAGCCCTTTCAGGACAGTCTTTGGGTTTCGGTATTTGTATCCGTACATTTGGTAGCACTCGCTCTATACCTACTCGACAGGTTTAGTCCTTTCGGTCGCTATAAACTGCCCAATTGTGAGGCCACAGAAGAGGATGCTTTGAATCTTTCTTCAGCTATTTGGTAAGTTTGGGATTGATTGGAAAAAATGATAATTTTCAAATAATCTGATTAAAGGTTCGCGTGGGGAGTATTGCTCAACAGTGGTATAGGAGAAGGAACGCCACGAAGTTTTAGTGGTAGAGTTTTAGGGATGGTTTGGTAAGTCATCGCTCAGACACTCAAATAAATGCTTTGATTTTTCAACCAAATTCTTCCTACTTATAGGGCTGGATTCGCTATGATTGGTGAGCGCAGTCATAATATACTTGTTATTAAATTAATTTTATTAAAAGCCTAAACCATAACATTATATCATGCCTGCAGTGGTCGCCTCATATACTGCCAATTTGGCCGCATTCCTAGTTTTAGACCGACCCGAAACGCCATTGACTGGTATTAATGACCCGCGACTCAGAAATCCAGCCGAAGATTTCAACTATTCTACTGTTAGAGATTCTTCTGTTGATATGTATTTTAGAAGACAAGTGGAATTGTCGTATATGTACAGAAGAATGATTGATTTCAATTATGACAATGCAGAGGAAGCTATCGCTGCTGTGAAATCAGGTAAATATAATCTGACGAATATTTTGATTAAATAATTGGAAACATTGTTTTTACAGGAGATTTAAATGCATTTATTTGGGATTCAGCGAGACTTGATTATGAGGCGGCTAAAGATTGTGAACTCAGCACTTCAGGAGAGCTATTCGGACGTTCAGGTTATGCAATTGGACTCAAAAAAGGTTAACTTAAGCAAAACTGTTTTCTCGTATTACAGATTACTCTTCACTCAAATAGGAAGCAATTTCTGGACCAAAAAAGTAACGCTCGCTTTACTTGGAATGCATGAAATCGGATATATGGAAGATCTCGACAATCAATGGATATTTCTTGACGAACAGATTTGTGAAGAAAAAGGTGAAAATTTTCCGGCGACTCTCGGACTCAAAAATATGGCGGGAGTTTTTATTCTAGTGGGCGCTGGAATTTTTGGTGGTATTGGACTTATTATGTTTGAAATCGTTTATAAAAAACATCAAACAAGAAAACAAAAAAGGATAGAATTGGCCCGAAATGCAGTCGACAAATGGAAAGAAGTAGTTGAGGTTCGATTCAATCATAATTGAGATTATAATCTTTCAAAATTGAAACTCTTATTTGAATTCAAAATTTTCATAAATCTGATACAATTTAAGTTATAGTTTGTTTAGAAATTTTCTTAGTTTATAAACAACTATAAAATTGTTTCATTAAAAAAAACTTAACTTTAATATAAATATGACATAATTTTGATTCTTTAGAATCGAAAAACATTTTTGGAAAATTTGAATCAAACTGCGAGACATAGATATCGTCAAAGACATCGAAAACGAAGGGAACAAAGTTCAAGAAATGGAGACTCAAATATACAAAAACCTTTAGACACAACTCCATATACTGTCGAAAAAGGAATTAATGCTATAAAACACGATCCGAGTCAGTCTTCACAAGAGCCCAGACCTCCACTTAAACGAGAATTTTCTGTGGGAAGTGATTCTGATTTGGATGTATTGCCAATAGAAATAGATTCGAGAAAATACTCGCAATTACCGATTCCTTCAACTGCTATGAAAGTAACGACAGTTAGGAATCCGAACACTAATTACTTGAGCTTAGTTTGAAATTTACTGGAAAATCTCAAATACTGAGAATATCTTCATTATAAATAGCAATAAAATCAATGAAATTTAATTCCATTGATTCAAACCGCGAAAGCTTTCTATAAAAACGAGACATCAATTCAAGAGAAGATATTATATCGAAGAATAGATACATAATATTCTTTGAAATAATAATAGTTTATTAAATAAGATGTCAAACACCAGAAAAATTATAAATTTAAATAAACTCATAGAACTTCTTAAAGCCTGGATTTTAAACAAGAATACCTATGAGTTAATATTGAGTGATGTTTTTCTAAATTGTTTTAGTTATAAGTTATTTCTGAAGAGTTTATATTAAATTTAATAAATTAGAATATTATAAGAAAAGATTTTTATTCACAAAATAAGCAATTTATCAATAATTTGACGATAATATTGTGTTCAAGTTATAAAACAATATTTTATTGATATTTTTAATAAAATAGCGAATAAACAAAAGTTAAAGTTTTATCAAAATTAAGTTTTAGAAAACGGTTGAATAATTTGACAAAAATGAAATATGACTTAAAATGATTTTTTGACCTTTACGTGACATATCTCTACGTCAAGACCTAATGATTTGAGATATGAGAGCCATAACTGCTGTTTAGTTGACGGCCGATCATTAGGACCCTTCACTTCAATCACTTTTATTGTTTTGTTAATATTATTCCAAACTATTAGGTCAGGAAATCCACTTCTACTGTGTCTGAAGTCTTTTATAAGTCGTTCACAAATACCTGTTATCACTCTTGACCCCAAACAAGTCGTAATTTGCTTTTAGTAAAAATAATGAATCAATACTGTAAATGAAGTCAATTAATCATTGCATACCTTTATTTGATTTAATTCAATATTATCCCAATTCAATAGTGAAACAATTCCTTTTTTGGAATTCCAAGAATTTTCTAAAATATTGTTGATTTCCGTTTCGTCCAAACTTTTCAATGTTTCCAATAGTGATATTATTTGTGTTTTACGTCTAATGAAGAATTCATCGCTATTGAAATCTAATGGCAATCGTTGATAATTAAACCGAAAAGAGTCCAAAACATTATTGTTATCACTCATGTAAATGATGTCCCAAAATAGGAGAGCGAATAATGCGTGATAAACGAGTCCTTCGGTGTGCAGTCCATGAGTGAACCCATTATTTATGTAGTGTTTGATAACAATGTCTTCAACAGGCATAACAGTTACGTCTCCGTTAGAATCAGTTGTTTTGAAAATATGTTTTCGGTCAGATATTGAATATTTGACAATTTCGGCAAATATGACAGTTTCGGGATATTTAATTGATTCAAATTCTGTTATCAATGATAAAGGCATTTTCAGTGATTTTTGAATATTTTTTCTGCGCAGATAAAGAGCATATCTGTGACCCGTTCTCACGAACTCATCTCTCAGTCCGTCTTCGACTACAGTTAACGCAGATTTAGGATCTTTCAAATGTTTTTCTAGATTTAGAGCTAATCTTTCAAACCAACGACCCCTACAATCCTGACAATAAACAGTTTGACTCAACAGAACATCTCTCAGAATAAGAACGGCTTCGGAATAATTTTTCTTTTGTTCCAAAACATTCACGCAATAAGATAAACAACGAATATAAGAGTGTCCGGCAGTATATCTACGCAAAAATGATGGCAAACAAGAGTCTCTATTCTCTATTTTTCCTTCGATTGAATTGCGATAAAGAATTTTCGATCTATTCATCAAATTATTGATCACTTCATCGAAAGATTTTCTTTCAATTGCAGAAAAGATTTCATTTTCTAATTTGAAAGCAATCGCATAATTGACTAAATCGTCACGAGTTTGATAAATGACTGCATTTCTGTTGATCGAGTATTTAGGATAAAGTTCTTGACCTGTATTCACTCGAAGTATTTTAAAACTATGCAAAAAAGAGATAATATTAATTCATTTTCAATTTAGTTTTAATTAATATTAAATTTAACCAACAATTCAAAGTTTAATTGTTTGTTATAATCTTCATCATTAATCTCTGGCGGATAATAGAGGAAAAACATTCTCTCGAAAACATCGCATAAAATTTCATTAACTTTAAAACAAACGTCTTTTAATGTCTTTTTGACCCTAAATAAGAATTAAAGGTTAGAATTCAATTATTCATATGAAGTAATAGTTTATGCGAAGCCTTTTAAATAATAAATTTGAAACTCACTGTTTCAAAACCACTTGATTTATAGAATTTGAATCATCATTAGATTTAATAACAGGCTGACAAGTATTTAAATATTTAATAAGAGCAGAGATTATATTCTTTTTAGTATTCAATCCGTTCATATTGAATCCATTTAAAGAACGACAAACTTTTTTTATTTCATTGGCATCTAATATATTGAGAGATTCGAGTAAATCATCCAAATGTGTGGCTATTGTTGATAATTAATATTTATTATAACATTAAAATGAATCAAAATTAATAACAAAAATGCAAACCATTCAAAAGAAATCCATTGTTGACCAGTTCAGAGAGCATTGGCATCAAATTATTGTCAATTTGAGGATATTTGATAGTACTTTTTCGAATCCAATCACGTTTTCTAAGAAATAGTCTCATAAACAGCATTTGTGCCGAACCTATCAATTATTAAAACATTACAATTAAATCGAAAAATAAATTATTAATAAAATACCCGATAAAGAGGTAAACGACTCAATAATTTTCCAATCATTGGCATCAAAAAGATTCAAATATTGTTCGTCTTTGAGAACGGAATCAATCATTTGCCGAAAATTATCGTAAATATAAGAGCCCTTAATATGATTGCTTTCATTTGATTCCATCTCTTCTAATGAATTATCATTTGAAGAATGGTTTAGTTCTTCATTTATGTAAAAATCAATTTCCAAGAACTCATTCGTATCAATGAAATCATCTTCGGATTCAAACGACTCTTCAATTGGATGACAAACTGTTTGTTTCGAGACATCACTCGATGTTTGCTTTTCATGTGTTTTGGCGTTTGTTTTGTTTTTATTAGACTTTGATTTGACATTACTTTCAATAACTATTTTTTCGTCAACTATTGAAATATCATTATCTTCACCTCTAATTATCTTATTTTTAAACAAATTATCCGAAGAATTATTTCTTTTAAAGTGATTTGAATTTGTTTTAATTGTTTCATTATTTGCCGAACGATTAAAATAGTCTAAAATACTCTTTTGTTTACTTTTCTTTTCATTAATAACTTGATTATGATTTGTGTTCACAATATTTGAAAATACTTTATTTTTATTACAATTAAAAGTCATTTTCACTTAAATTATAGTTGAATTAATTTCACAATCATTTATTGATAACGTCTGTTATTATCATTAGTTTATTATAGCTTTAAAAATTCAATTATTTTCAATCTTAAGTTAAAGGCAATAACAATAATAAGATGATTATCAATAATAATAGTATTGATATGATTTGCGCCAAAACTTTAATGCATTGAATACTGTATAATACAATTCATAAACATAATGACGAAAACTTGAAAACCCCTAAAATTTAAAAAATTATTTTAATAAACTGTTGTGAAATTAAATTCCTGTCGAATGTAAAAGCAATAAATGTACTGAATTATTGAAATGAGGTTTATGTCAACTTTTATGTAATATTTATCAACACAAGTAATAGATAATTCAATTTTAAAAAACTTATATAGACTTGAAATGAAATTGAAAATCAAAGTCAAAAATAAAGTGAATTATTTGAAGAAAAGCAATACTTTTTAACCTTAATCTAATTTAGCATAAGTTAAGGCTAAAAGAGTATTAATTTATTTAAATAATTAGCATTATTTCATATCATATTAAACAATAATAATTCAATTTTATAACTAAGTTGTTATTGATTTGAATCATATTTCAAGTGAACACTAAGTGAGTAAAGTTTTCGAAATGAGTTTCAATAAAACTGATTTTAGATATTTTTATTCAATTATATTGAGCCTAAACCGCAATAATTATACTTTTTTACGTCTGATTTTGATGAAAATTTGTATCTCATATGTTATAATCTGTAGATAATAAATATGAAAGAATTTTCTGTATATGAAAAAAAGTTTTTGAGTTATTCGACTAACTTTTTGATTAAAAATATTGTTAAAATTAAAGTGAGTGAAAGCCTTAGCCCTTAAGAGAACAAAACTAAGCATAGTTGTGCAGTGTTCTACTAAACTCAACCCTTGACGACCGGGTTGTTATGCTTGTGAACAAATCTTACAATAAGAAACTGTATTAAAGATTTGTTTATAAGCATAACAACCGGTCGTCAAGAGTTGAGTTTATTAGAACACTGGAGAGTTTGTGTCAACTATTTTCTAAACCCAATTATTATCTTATGGAACACAAAAAATAACTCTAAATCTGTTTTCGATCCATTAATTATCTACAGATGATATAACACCTGAAAAATTATTTTAGTGAAAAATATGTTAAAATATCATTCAAACCTATTCTTATTTATTATAACTTACTATTAATTGAGAGATGACTCTGAAATGATTTGATAAAAGAATTGCTAATTATTTGTATTGCAAACAATAGAACAAGTTTTATAAAAGTTTTATCTTATCGTTTGAGTCATAACTACTATGTATTATTCCTTATATATAGTTTAGAAGCAACTGTTGAGCTGTGTTTCCATCTTCTTTTGCTATTTAAGATACTCCTATTGATTTTGATGACACTTATTTTCATCTTCCAGTCTATAAGTGTTATATTTGAATAGGAATTGAGCTGAAAGCAAGACTTGATTAGATAAATATTTAGCTTAACATAATATTTGGCTTTCTTGATAAACAAGAATCGCTTTTCAAACATTAAATTATAGCCAAAACTAATAATGAGTTCAATTAAAATTGTTTGGAAAGTGTTTGGATTACAACTAATCCTATTTGAAGTGTTATGTGTGAAGTATTCAATGAGTGTTTCATTATATGAAGAAAAGCAGTCCATAATAATATTAGATGCGCAAAATTTTGAGCATTATGTGTATGATCAAAATGCTTATACATTAGTCAATTGGTATTTGGACTGGTGTGGACACTGTCAACATTTTGCTCCCATTTATAAACAATTTGCTGATGACATAAACAGTTGGAAAACTATAGTACGCGTGGCGGCCATTAATTGCGCGGATTCACAGAATTCGGATTTATGTCTAAAACATCAAATAAGACAATACCCTCGCGTACAAATATTTGCAATCAATGCTAAAAACAATGATTTTGGATCAACATTTACCTTTCATAACCATTCAGTGACAGCACTTCGCAATGCATTAATTGATTTTCTATTAGAGTCTCAAAAAACCTTTTCAGACAGATTAAACTTATTCCCAATAAATGTTGTCTCAAAGGAGGAACTTTTTAACTCTTTACCGATTCATTTGGGAAAACATAATTTGATATTTTTGGAAAGACCTCCCACTCATCTTGGAGTTGAGGTATTCATTCATTTTATTATTCAAATTCACCAAAGATTTTCTTCAGTTCCTTTACTTTCGAACAGCTTTTGAACATAAAATTGTTGTTATTTCAGATTCTAATGGATTTTTCATCGTATACGGAGAATGTGGTAATCATTAGAGTTCACGACAGAACTGGCAGTTTGAGTAATAATCTGTTTGAACACTATTTACGTCTTCCTTCACTCATTCGATTCCACAGAAATCGAAAAATTGATTTAATAGCGAGGTATTAAATCTATTAATAAGTATTTAATAATTATTATTTTACGAACAAATGAATAATTGTGTTTTTTAGCGCTCATTCAGAAGATGAAGAATTGCTTCGTAAAGCGTTTGGCGTTAAGATAAAACAATTATTACATATTGAGATCCCAGAAAATAACGACAAACAGACTATTGAAACTGACAATAATAAGAGTTCTATCATTACAACCGATAATCGAGTTATAATTGAGAAGAAGAATGTGCGACCTTTTAATGCTAAGAAATGGCCGAATCTAAGTATGACTGATCTCTACAACACTTTGAGATATTCTCTTCACGACGAAGTCGAAAGATATACTATTTTGAATGAAACACAAATTGCTGTTCTAAAGAAATATGTTTCAGTTATTTATAAATATTTTCCATTTGATAACGAAAATGTTCGCCGATTTTTCAAACGTATGAATAACTGGTTCGCAAATAAAACCGATAAACTAAAAGTTGTTGACTTGAAGGCAGCGATGAAGATAAGCGATGGATTTTTGCTCCCAATCGTCGATTGGAAGTTTTGTAATGGAAGTAAACCTCAATTCAGACGATATCCATGTGGTCTCTGGTCTTTGTTTCATGTCTTGACAGTTAATGAATACAATCTTTCTAAAGAAAACAGTCATGAAGTTCTCCATACAATGAAAGATTTCATTATTAACTTTTTCTCATGTAAAGAATGTGCCAAACATTTTGGTCAGGTTTCTAATGATTTGGATTCTCATTTGATTCAACGACAAAGTTCTGTATTATGGCTTTGGAGAGTTCACAATCAGGTTAATCAAAGACTCAAAGGAGACATCAGTGAAGATCCATTTTTTCCAAAAGTTCAGTTTCCGACTCAAATCATGTGTAAGAGTTGTTATAAGTCTAACAGTGAATACGACGAAGAAAATGTCCTTAAATTTCTTATTGAACACTACGATGAAAATTCTTTATCTCAAAGCAATAGTCAAAATATCTATAGTTTGAGCAAAATATTAATTGCTATCTATTTGATAATTCAATATTCTCTATATTTTTAAATATTGAATGAGCTCAAAGTCAATACAAAATACCCGTTCTGTATAAGCACTTATTTATAATTTTGATGCATTGCTTAAATGATATGCAAAACTTGCACTTCTTAAGTGGGATCAGTTTTAATTGCATGTAAATTGTTGTATAAGACTCAAAAGCTATAACAAGTTCTGTTTAAACACAGTAAATGGTCATAACTTGTCAGAATCTATTCAAAATTCATAGGATAGGGTATGCCTTGAGGCAGATCTGGCAAAACTAAATCTTCTAATGTGTCAAATAATTTTGAAAAAGAGTTTCTCCACATTCATTAGATAAGTTATCGCTATTTCTAATGTGTTTTTAAGTTTTATTGCGGGTTATGTTTGATTAGAAGTGTATTTATAAGTCGGCGGTCGCAGAGTTGGCCGGAGGCGACAGTTAACAGAAGTATAAGCAAATACATTATTATAATTTATTTTTTATATTTTAAGTTTGCTATCGATTGGGAATCTATAGGTTTATCATCAGTATCGCAATCATTCATTCAAGCTTTTCAAATATTTTTTACTCTCTAAAAGGTCTTTTATGACTGAGTTTTTCGTTTTTTAAATTCCAATTAATTTGTTTGAATATCATTTAAACGTCACATTAAGTTCTAATTTGAAAAGATTAAGCAATTCGTATATAATTTATATTTTTCAGTATTAAACAGATAATAATTTTGCACTGATTTCCAATATATTTGCGAGAATAAAAATCAATTTTGGGATTCATACAGAGATACAGTATCTCTGATTCACAGACTATCATATTATGACTGAAGAAACTTATACGGTATACATATGTATAACTTATTGATCGATAATGCTGTGCGTGTGTGCACTTTCTTTACAGGTGTTTCATATGAGTTGAAGTCATAAGTTATCTGTAATGCAAATGATAGTTACTATTACAGTATTTGATTGTTGTCCAATTCGATTATCATTGGGTTCATTCGCAATTTATAGACACTATTTGGTAATAATATATTCTATTTTGCCTTTTACTTATGGCAAAATTAGATTACAAAGGAGAGTTTTCACTCATAATAAGATAATTTATTGATTTAACTGATTTATATTTAAACATAAATCTTATTTGGGCGTAATATTCGTGATAACTTAATTTAAGTTTAGTGGTAAATATTGAGAAATCAACTTTTTCAGATAATATCAATAAATTCATTCTAAGAATTGCAAATTTCTGACAACTCAGCTCTTCGGCGATTAAATGAAATGCTTCTCATGAATTGAAATCAAAATACCTATAGTTGTGCATCATTTTGAAGATATTGTTCGAATTAATATTTAAGAGCACATCTAGAGCACATACATCTAATTGTATTGTGATATTTGACTATGTAATTAATAATAGAAAGGTCTGAATCAAGAGATTTAAGGCTAATTTGTACCTTTGTGTAAAGCACCCAACACTGGGAACAAATGTTCCCAAATATAAGACTAATGGAGTTTGGTGTTAATTTTGTTCTATGATTAGAACCATTGAAAAAGAATAATTGCATTTATAATCTGCACACTATATAATAGTTTTAATAAAGCATTTTCAATTTTTAGATTATTTATCTAACTCTTGAGATTGTTTTTATTTGAGTGAGTCATACACTGCACAGAATGAGCGCAGATTCGTTTATGGATCCAAAGAAAGATCAGAGTCTTCCTAAAATGTGTCCCTAAATAGAAATTTTTATTGTATACTTATTTACAATAATTAAGATTTCATATAATTCTGTACAAAACATTTTCAAACCAATTATAACTATTATTTATATAATAGTTACACGTTTTTAATGTTAGTGATGATGTTTTAATTCATTAGTCTATATTCAAAATGTTATCCAATTAATAAATATATAATTTTAGATTTTTGTGCAAAATTTGTTAAATAACTTTTCGAAAACATATTGATTAATCTCATGAAAAGGCTTAATGTTTTGAGGAATTGAATTCAAATGCATGACTTGTTTTACTATTTTTAAGTTATTTATCATACAATATTAGGTTATTTCGAGAGAATCACATTTGTTTGCGGAACTCAATACATAAGTTTCATAAAAGAGAAATAATAAATTTTGAAAGATGAGAAAATAAGTGCTTCAATCAATTGATGCGTTTCCATGACTTCTATTCGAAGTCTTGTTGACGTTTTCAGATTAGATGATGTCAGAGCATGAGGTTTGGCAAAAAATCACATCAAGAGCTAAGACTTATGCAGTGATGCACTTTTGCATCAGTCTTCTCATCAATGAATACTATGTTAAATCTTTTTCTGTTAACAATTGTTAGAATTGAAATAAAATACATTTGTGTTGAAAATTTGATAAATAGTGTGATTGAATAGTGAATTGGAGTTTATGATGAAATAAAGCATTAATTAAGATGAAATTCACTTGATTGAGGGTAAGCCAGATTATGATTGTTTTTCCTTTCGGTATAATATATGAATCGGTTATAATTAAAAAATTCATTTATAAGATATCAACTTTCATTATAAAAGCAATTCAAAAATTTAAGTTTATCAAAAATTGGTTGAATTAACTATATATTTATTTATTTAATTTTGTTTCATTTGATAAAATTCATTGCTGTTCTGGCAGTTTATTTGAATAAAAGATATTTAAAAGTCAACTTTTCACACAAGTCTCAGTGTGAAAGCAAATAAATTCTCATTTACTATAAATAACTGACTCGTAAGAAAAGGCCGTCATTTGCGTCTGTACTGTATTCTCAACTTAGCAGAAGGATATCATTATAAATCTTGCTGTTAGTAAAATGCCTGGAATGAGACTATTCTTCGATCCAAGCTTTGAGTGATATATAACTCACTTTTAAATGTGAAACTCTTAGCACTGGATATATACCAAAATATCTAATTCTTTTAATTCCTTAAACTATTTCTAATTCTATAGTCAAGTATTTTCCTGCTTATGAGAGATATTTTTAACATTTGATCTATTCATGCAAAAGTAAGTCAATTTCAAATTCAATTTACTTTCCAAACAAAAGAAATAATCAATATTTTTCACCCACTAATCAAATTTCAATTATAAATCTGATCCAAAAGGAAAAATTGAAATAATATTTTGATTCCATGAATATACTAAAAGTTATATTTCATTTGAATACCACTACAGATGTTGTTCATCTTCGGATTTTAAATAGAAAACTATTAATATTCCTAAATCTCTGCTATAGTTTAGACAAAATTAAATTGATTATTGACTTTGTCTGTATTGCTTTAGTGGCAATTCTTATCTTTTTCAAATATTTCCGACAGACTCATTAAAACAAAAATAGTTCTGTCGACGACTCAAATCTCAATAATGTTTTTTAATTTGAATTAATACGACTTGTATTATATTAATAAGTTTTGTCACAATCATATCAAATATCTGCTTCACTCGATATGAATTCGATAATTTGATAATCACTTACTCGTTATCGTCATTAAACTGAAGACTGCTTTCATTGAATTTCATCTAATGTATAACTTTTGTTCTGTAGGATCGAAACCTACGCAATTCCTATTGATTACTTGTAATATGGAGTAAAATAAGAATCCTATAAGTTTAACTTTCACGGATAATTAACTTGTTCTA
>JAQFXV010001193.1:0-14754 GCA_034694065.1 Camisia spinifer
AATGTAATGATTATATCTAATAATTGATTTGATTAATTTTGGCGATCTATCGAATAATCTTTAAGACAAATACATATTTGGACAATAACTTGAAATAAAAAGTATTGAACAGAAGGATGAAAAGTAAGAATCTATAACTGATTTAGTTGTTAGTGGAACACGATTTAAAACTGAAAGATAGGGCCCAAAAGAGCAATAGTTTGTATCATTAATTGAAATCATATTTGAATTAATTAAAGCCTCACTTCGAACAAATAGAATTAATATTATTTGATGGAATTCCTCGAATAGATGCATATAATTGTAAATGTTCCCTAAGAGTGATTTCTTTCCAAAGAGCGTCTTCTTGTGGACAATAACCGATCAATTGAAAAATACTTGAAATGGAAGACTTGACTTTTTTTCCATCAATACTAACCATCCCTTGTGTTTGTTTTTCATCACAAATCATTATTTTAATTGCAGTGGTTTTTCCGGCGCCGTTCGGACCCAAAAGTCCAAATATATTTCCCGATTCGACCAAAAGACTGAGATTATTAATCGCAACTTTCACTGATTGGTCATCTTTTTTGCAGATTTTGACTAAACTGCTCTTTGAGTACTCTTTTCGCAAATCGTTGACTAATAAGATTGGATTCTAAATGAAATATGTTTTTTAATATCCAGAAATTTTTAAACTTTTTGAAACTCAAGTGTTTGTAAAAACCTTAGATCGATAGCCATTAGTTAGAAATTGTTGAACTTCTATTCGTTCTTGTATTACATCTTCATCTTCAAGAGACGAAAGCTCAACATTATTATGAGTTTGAGTTAATTTTTTGAAACCAATTGCTTCGAAAATATTTTGTCCACTTTTAAGAAGATCGACAAATGGTAATAATATTGTAAATAATAATAAATGGAATATCAGCTAAATATAAATGAATAAAAATAATTATTATTTTTTTTTAATCAAATCAATACTTTTAATAATTACAGCAATAAAACATATGGTTATGTTTTTATCCCAATCGAAATATGAAAATTCTTGGTTTTGGTTTAGAGAATCGCTAATCTTTTTCAAATGTGAGGTCTGAAAAAAATTATAATTGCATTGAAAATTAATTTATTTTCAAACAACTCAACAAAAAAATGTGAATTACAGTCGCGATCCAGAAAAGACATCCTTGAGGTACATAAAATGGAAATATAAAGCAAAAGATTTGATGCAATATTGTTCCAGTTTGATAATCATAACTGCTTATGATAGAGACGAATATAATCATTATCATTCCAGGCTATTATCGATTTTGAAATAATTAATTAATATTAAATATTAAGAACTAATTATTTAGACTTAAAACTTACTAAATAGCATATAAGAGGTAAAATAGATCGCGCGGTATCTCTTTTATTGAATATATGAGATAATACATAACAAGCTAATAATGATGAGGGCATGAATAGTATGAATAATATTATAATACAAATAACTGCTCCCGTGTATTGAAGAAATTCTAATTTCAATACGAATATCGTTGCGATTAATATAACAAATGAAGAAATTGAAAACATTATAAGATGACAAACAAGAGTTGTAAACCAGTATGCTTTAAAAGTTAGTCCACAAACACGTAATAAATCTTTTATTTTTGCCTAAAAATATTTAATTTTGTTTTATTTGTGAATATTTTAGCGTTAATTAGTATTTGAGTACTTCTCTGTCTTCAACTACTTCTACAGCAATAGCTGGAGGAATGCTTCCCAGCATTATAGCCATCAAAATTACATAAGTGTAAACCTTTGCATCGAATGAATACAAACTGTTTTCTTCAATGGTTTGAGGAAAGGGATGATTATAAGTATTGATAGCATTCGATGTTTTTTCAGTTTCGCTTATATTTTTAGATTTTAAAATTATTTTGAGATAAACATTTGTCATAAGATTTTGTAAGATTGGAAGGGAATGAAAGTATGTATCGTTGAAGAGAAAATCCCATTGAATAAAAAGTGGATTTTCGTCAAATGAAGTAATATTAGATGCCATATAACTATAATCAAGAGATTTCAGGTCAAACTCATCAATAAATTGCGGCTCAACTCCTGATTGATTAACTAATGAAATGAAAGTATCGTTTTGAGCACTACTGGTGTTCCAGAACCTATACTTTAAAACTCGCATTTTCTCATATATGGTTGGATTCAATAATAGAGGATTTGGTTTCGTAACGATTACATCATTTGTTTTCATTAATCCATACGAAACTGCAATCATTATTATTGGTAACACTATTATCGGCAAAATATGCATTGGATTCCGAATGAATATCAATAAACGTAAATAAAGGAATGCAAAAAATGATTTCCAGAAACTCGGTTTCAGTTTTTCAGAGCCGGATATTATTGAATCGATTTTAATGGAATCAGATTCATATGTTGAATATAATTGTTTTTTATGATCTTCGATTTCAAATTCTTCTCCAATTTTGAGAAATACTTCTTCCAAAGAAGTCATAGAAATACCAAAACTTTTGATATAACTTTTTTTGTCTGATATGCAATCTTCTAATGCTTTGAAAAGTTCTGGAAAGAGTTGAGTTTGAGTTCGCGGCAAAATATAGTACACTTCTGAAGCCGTAAATCTGTTAAGCTTTGCGTCTGAGATCTTCGACACAACTAATGAGTTGACAAAATCAACATTTGTTCCCTTTTTAATGTCAACCGTCAAATGATATCCAATTCCAAAACGGTTTTTGAGGAAAAGTGAAGACCCGACACATCTTAACTTTCCTTTAGAAATAATAGCTTTTCTATCACTTAAGACGTCCGCCTCATCCATGAAATGAGTCGTCAATATAATAACTCTATCTTTTTTATATGATTGAAGTAATGTCCATAACTGTCTTCGAGAGTAAGCATCGACTCCACTCGTCGGCTCGTCTAATAGTATTATTTTTGGGGAACCAATCAATGCAATCGCAATACAAAGCTTTCTTTTTTGACCTCCACTTAAATTCTTTGATGGCGTCAAACGATTATCAAACAGTTGAACTTCTGTCAAAAGTTTAATGACCTCTGAATTTAAATTTTTATTTTCGATACCTTTCATCGCACCAAAAAAATTAAGATGTTCTTCAGCGTTGAGGTCATCGAACAAAATATCTTGTTGTAAACAAACGCCAAACATTGATCTCAATATATTCATATCTGTTGGATCTGATATATCGTATCCATAGATATAAGCCGTACCACTAGTAGAAGATATACTTCCGACCAACATATTAATTAAAGTCGTTTTTCCGGCTCCGTTATGACCAAGAATTCCAGTAATTTGTGATTCATAGACAGACAATGAAAGATCATTAACAGCTATCGTTCGCTTTTTTCCTTTACCGAAAGATTTGGTAATACTTCTAATATTTATAGCTTCCTTTCTTTTAATATCATCGGACACTTCTTCAACATCAGAATTCTCTTGGTTTACAATATCCTCATTCAAAGAATATCTGTTCAATTTTGCAATTCTTGGAGAAATCCAATAAGACTTATTGAAACAAAACAAAAACGATTGTTTTGGACCGAATTCTCCGGGAATTACTTGATCGAGATATATAGCGAGCAAAGCGTAAAGAAAACAATCGAAGAATAACATCAATAAAGCGGTGCCAATAGAAAAGTTCGTATCTTCGAACAAATTGTTGAAATCAACGTATGAATTGATTTCAATAGTTCTTCGAGTAATCTTTGAAATATTTTTCATAATTAAAGTTACTTTTAGTCATATCTGAAGTTAAAATTGAAGTTCATAAATACCGAATTAATTGCAAGAGTGAACGCCACCGGAGAGAGAAAAGCCAATAAATAATATATAGCTGAAGGGATGTTAAAAAAAACAACTAATAAATGCATTAAACCAGCGATAAGTGTGAAAAATGAAACGAAAGATCCGGCGACCTATTATTTCATTGGGAATTCAATTATATAATTAAATAAAATTTAATAAAACATTGAATGAATTGCAAAACCTTTTCCTTTTTAAAAAACGGACTGATAAGAGCTGAAACACCAATCATTGATATACCGAATAGAAATAGCAATAAAAATATGACCAATGGATTAATATTGTCTATTATTTTTGCAAAATATATAACTGTCGTCACAATAATGCTTATAAATAACACAATAATTGCTTGTATTAAAATCCAACTCAACCAATAGGCAGAGATTCTGAGACCCATCAAAAGCATTCCTTCTTTGATTTTTCTTTCTTTTTCCAAAACAAACATAACGGTTAAAATAGATACTAAAGGCATAAAACTCCACGACAAATATGTTGGAACAAAAGATAACCACAATTTGTTATCATTTATATATTCAGGTTTTGGGAATGTATACAATTTTGTCTCAGGAATGCATGAATTTTCATCTTTTAAGGTCTCCGGCAGTAAAAACTGAAAACATGAAAATTAGTTTTTTCAATAAATATATAAAAATAATAACTAAATATTAATACTAAGAAAAAATTAATTTTTATAAACTATACCTTAATCATAGCCGAATCGATTACGGTTTGTATAAAAGTGAATCCACTTCTATAATACTTCATTTCATCACAAAAATTAGTGAATGGATTATCGCGACAATTGCCTAATATTTGAAAAATTTCAATTTTAAAGAGACTACTAATGGAAGCTATACTGGTAACGAACCTATACTCCCTCTTGAATTAAGATCATTCGGAACTGATTCGTATGGCATTCGAATAGTATAACTGATATTTTTCAAATTCCTTACATCGAAAACAATCGCTAATTTGACATTTTTATTATTTGATAGATAATACTCTTCAATTTCATTCGATGTTTTGAACGTTTCATTGAAATTAATTTTTTCATTTTCAGGATAACCCATTTGCTATTCAATTGAGTATAATATTATTGAAGGGAATGCAAAAAGAAACCTTTTGATAACTTTCATTTTAATAAGGGCTTAACTCACACACTAAATAAGAGTGAATGACTAATAAATTTATCGAACCCTAAATATATTTTTCCTAAAATATAAACTGAGTTAGGTTAGGTTAGGTTGTATGGCCCTTATGTACAGCCCTTAAGCTTTTTAGAATGGTTGTTTGATACCCTTTCGATGCATTAAATCTATATAGAGACATAGTCTTAGTTAAAACTTATTTTATACATTTTGTGTCTGACCAGAGATGTGCAGACCTTTCGAAACTAAACTCAACTAATAATCGGTCTCATATTAAATCTCTTTTGTATTGAAATATGCCTTTTATATTTTGAAGGCTATCAAAAGGTTTTTTTTGCATTCTCTCATTGATATATTTAAATTGAGAACCAAAAGAAAGAATAATATGAATCCGAAATAATTGATTACTTAAAACTTATGATATTGTAAAATAGTTGAGTTTGAAGAATGTAATCAATACAAACTTAATTAACTATTTAATTTACTAACTTGTAAGCTAACAATTATATAGTGTTGAAAATCAATTATTTGGGTTCTAATAAACTCTAGACTCAAAATAATATTTCAGACACATATGTTTAGAAGGAAGGAATCATTGGTTCCAAACAATCACTTTATATATGTATAAAATATATTTTAATGATAGAAAACAACTGATTATTAGTTTCCATACAATTAAGACTTCTTTTATACAAATTTCAATCTCAGATGAATTATTTTCGGAGACAATAAACCATTCAGTGTTACGAAAATCTGGAAATAGAGGCGAATCACTGTTTTGAAAGAATCGATTGGTTCCCAACCCTTGTGGGTATTCAATGGCAACGCTTGCAATCGGTTTCATAGAAGACTTTAATAATATTACTATTAATACCATATAAATGGGGAAAATTATTTCCTAAATAAGTATAAGATTTGCAATAAATAGTGAACTTTAAATCAAATAATACTTATTATAAATCAATACCATTATAGTTCGGCCGCGATTTCGCCTTTTAATCAAAACATTTCTTTTGAATAAAGCCATGAGTTGTTGTCCAAAAGTTGCTCTTTTGTTGAAATGTTTTCCATTGTTTACATCCATTTTTAATGAATTTATTTTATAAATTTTGAGTCATTAATTCTGAAATTTTTGAAAATATTGTAAGAAATCCATAAGAATATTCAAAAAAATCTATATTATATTATTCGAAAGTCTGTCTGTCTGTCTGTGTGACCGCTTATAGATTCTACCCCTGGACATGATAGAGACTCGGGACCGGTGTTATTAGGACCAGTATGACCTCAACCGGAACAGAAAGAAAAAAATTTTCCCGAAAAGCGACCAGAGTCTAAGTTACTAACGTTCAAAGTTTTGCGGATATAATGCTTTACTATAGGAAAATTTTTAACGGGCTTTATTATTGCTCGCGAGCAAAACCGTTTCGAGTTAATTGGGGGCAAACATATAAACAAATTGAAACTTTAAATGCAAGTCAATAACTTATTATTCGGCATCAAATGTTCAAAAATTATTCAATAGAACTGATTAAGTGTTGATAACTTAAAAAATTATTAAATAATAATGATTTTTTTTCATTTTCAACCCAAATATCATTGAATTTTTCTATTTTCGAATATTATTTAAATCACAATATTTTTAATTACATTTTTCTCAATTTGAATGATATAAAAACGTAATTTTGAATCAACTACTTGAAAAAAGCTACTGAAATAAGAAATGATTCTTTGGAAAAAGTTTATCCTCATTATGCTTTTTTCAAAATTTTCTCAAAAATGTCTGTATTTCAATATTTATAGCAAAAAAACTTAATAATGAAAATTTTTGATATGTGTATTGAAGAAAGTGTTGACCAACAAAATAAAAAAGTATAGAAATTTTGAGCATAAGTTGAAAGACGAGAGTTTTATAGTTTTAAAAATGGAAAAAATAAGGTATTTTCTCAATTATTAATTACAGAAGTTTAAAGCCTTATCTGTGGAATTAATGTTGATATTTTAGTTTGATAGTTGACATATTTTTTTGTTGTGTCAGCTTTTAAGCATTAGCGAATAGCTCTTTCGAGACCCGATCTTGAATGCAGTTCACGATCGAGACTCGAGATTCTCAAATCTTCAATATATCGAACACTACTTTTGAGTTTATCTCAAGTTTAAATACAATTTATTGAATGTCAATTTTTCTAATTTTTTTTTTAACAAAATGTCAATTTTTCAATCTTTTTCAGAAAATTTTGCAAAAATCTATTAAAATTCAATGGAAGACAAAAAATCGAATAATAATAAAGTAAATAATTAAATCTGTCAAAAATATATGTATATCTCCAGTTACTGTATGAGTAATTTATATCGAGTATAATTGGTCTCAACGCAAAAACTGGAAAATTCATGATTTAGTTTAATTTATAATTCAAAGACCATAACAAGTATTACTTGTATTTATAGATATATTTTCAATATTAATGATTTAATTATACTTCAAATATCATCACAATAAATAAGTTATTAACTGATAAGTTTTAATTGTCTGAAAATGAATTAATATATATACAGGTCTTTAATAATGATTATCGCCCTTTTTGGGAGCGAAAACTATCATAGTTAGAAAGGAAACGATTTCATATTCGGATTCTCCTTTAAAAAATATGTTAAAATGAAGAATTTCAATATTTTAGGTTGAACATATTACAAGCTAATTCGAATATTCTCACTATTTTTTTGGTTATCATTTGTTTTTGGGATAAAAAATTTCTACAGCAAAATCTGTATAGATAGGGTCAAATGAATCGAATATTCGGATTTTTGGACAAAATTACCTTAGAAATATTTTTGAGCCTAGAATTTTGTGTAAACGGTCAGGTGAATTTTGAGTCAGCTAGTGAAAAGTTTCAAAATTTTGCATACGACAATCAAAGGACAAACCGATGGTTAGAATTCCATTTTTATCATGTTTCTGAAAAAATGAATGGAAATCTGAGATCCATTATCATATCAATTGAAAATTTTACTGTGGAAATACTCGATTTCCAGTTTCGAGGGATGATTAAAAAATAATGAGATTATTTAAAATAGCTTGTTACATTATCAATCCAGAATACTAAAATTCTCAATTTATTTTTTGACGGAGAATTCGAATATGAAATTGTTTCCACTCTAACTATGATAGTTTTTGCTCCAAAGGGGGTGACAATCATTATTAAAGACCCCGTACATTATTGTAATCAAAATAACTCATTAATAAATTAGAACAATTCAAAAGAAAATAATTTGAATGCAATATTAATATCTTATATGAATAAAAGAATACAGTGTAAGTTAATATCAACTATTTAAATACTGTAAAAGATGAGTATTGATAACAAACAATAATTCATTGAAACTTATATATGGGTCATAATCATTAATTTATTAAATTTAGAGATTATTCAAGATATCAATTGTTCCAATTTTTAATTTTTTCTACACCAGTGGTGTCCATCAGTTTTCATTCTAATAAGTTCTGTACCATTAAATTCAATTTAATGGATGAATGAATGCATTCAAATTTTGAAAGACAGTTCGCCAGTTTTCAATTAAGTTTAGGTTTGGCCACATTTTATACTAAGCCTAATTATTTAACAAATATAGTAATTATAAAAATAATTCAATTCTCTTCATTATCTATCTATATATGGTTAAAGTTGAGGCTCAAATATCTGAAGTATCTCTATAATAAAATGCTAAAAATTCTATCTTATACGGTGTATGTCTGATATGTCCTACCCTTAAAAACTTAGCCTTTGGTCATCGCAGAGACTTCAGACATGTTTTGTTAGATTCATAATCGGGAGTTCGGGCTCAAGAAACTTATTCAGTCAAAAAGTGAGCACTTCACCCAAATTAGATAATTTAGTGAATGTCTAAACTTTAAGCTTTATTTATTTACCCCTTTTAGTAAAATGCGTATTTCATTTCAAATCATTTTTTTCATAATTTTATTAGACATTAATGTTTTATCTATTAATTTTGGGTCCCGTTATTGAAGATCATCGAAAAATGACTGTAAAATGATTATTATCTTAGAAAAGGCAATCTTTTGGTCGCTTAGCCAAAAAGTTAAAGCCCGTCAAAATTTAAACCTACGTATTAGAAATTTTTGACGTAATTGATGGAAATGACTTAGCACTCGGCGCCTTTTAGGTCATACCGTTTTATAATACCGGTCTCATTTCTGTATCATGTCCAGGGGCCGAGTCTATAGCCGTACAAACAGACAGATTTTGAATATTATTCTAATTATTGTGAATTTTCTCACAATAGTATTTACAGCACAACAATATTTATATCACATTTTAAATATTATTCACAAATCAATATATATTTAAAGTCAATATAAGATTAATTTTAATCATCACTTACTTCTTAAGAATAAATAATTACTTAATTAATGTATTATTAATTTAATAATACTATTAGTTAATAATTTGGTGAAATTGAATACAATAATAATTGGACATTAAATTGATGTTTAATTTCATTCAAATAATTGAGAATAAATAAAAGTTACAAAAAAATATAAATTAGTTTAACTTTGAGTAAGGATTACTGGCTTTTATTATTTAATTACATTTTGTTGTGATAATAATAAGTGAGATTTACGTAAAAACAATTATTACTCCTCTATAGTAACAGTTGTTATGATTATTGTTTATTTACGATATAATAGTTGTCATTCAATACAGATTCTGATAACTGGTTTATATTATGATTTGATAAAGAGGTCGGTAAGAGTCAAAAGAAAGGGGTGGAGCATGGTCATTATTTTATGATACCCTTTGACCGTACAATATCTAAATAATGTTGACTACCGCTGGCCAATGGTTCCCGAGGAATAATACGTTTTTTAATAAAGTCATAATTTCAGTTTTGTTGACAAAAATTGAAAATTTTAGGATTTTGATTACAATGCCTAAAATCAAAAATACTAAATCCTAATGAAAAAATGGGTTCAAACAAATTATTAGAATTTACTTTTCTTATCTTAAAATAAAATTTTTGAAAAACAGAATTAAATAATGTTTTTACCCTCGCCTAAAAACAAATGGATTAATTTTGACCCTTACTTTTTTAAAAATAAACAGCTAAACGGGTCGGTTGACCAGCGCTCGAATGCTTCATTTTTTCAGATCTCGGCCACCACTGGTTCTGGTGGACTGACCACTATATTTTCTGAAAAATTCCAAAATATGCGAAAGGGGTGCCAAACAATGCATTTTTGATTCTCCAAAATCCTAGGAGTGGGTCAAACCCGGCCTAAACCCTATCCTTTAGAAAGACTGAAAGCACTGCAAGAGTTCCCTATTGACAAGCAATTGGTAACTTAATTAAACTTTTATTTATTTATTTATAATTCCAAAATTAAAAACCAATCATAATTAGAGAATAATCAAATTGATGAGTTAGGTTAAAAGATTTGTCACAAAATAGATTAATCCATCAATATTTGCAAGGATATAAACCCTTGAAACCCCTCCAGTTTTTGTCAAAGTGTGTTTAAGATGTAATTAATAGAAATAGAATGAAATCGTCAAAAACTGCTCCCAATTTTGAACGTCTGAAGATATGTCCGCATTAAAGGTCATCAAATACTGTATCGGTTTGAGAAAAATTCACTTCTTATTCTGATCGGGAAAACAGTGAAATTAATTTTGTTATATAAGTGATTTGGAGGAAAATGAAAACTTTGAACTAAGGTTTGAGTAGTTTAACGATTGAATAAACTCATGAATTTGGTGTCATTTTATGTATATTTAGTTTAAAACTCAACTTATGAAGACCTTAATCATAAGAGTTAGAAATTAAATATATTGTTGATATTTTGAGCAAAAGTACATTTAACTCACAATTAAGTCACTAAAAGTTTTCTAGTTTTGATTTTTAGTTTAGTTTCCATTAAATTGAGCATAAGTTACACTCAATTTTACGGTAAATATTATAATATAAGATAGAATTATATTAAATAATAATAAAAACTCAATTTTAAGGATCATTCAAATATTCATTTTAATTAATTATATGATTCATTAAAATTAATCAAAAGAATCGATTATTTGGGTTGATTTCGGGCCAGATTTTGTCGTCCGGATGCGTCCGATTGTTGTCCGGGTTTTTGAAATCTTGGTGGAGGTGTTCGTACTTTTCTGTCTTCTTTACTTCTATTTCGTACTATTTTTGAATGTATTGCACACGAAACACAATAATGCAATTTTGCATACAATTTAGGCAATGGATATGCTGTCAAACATTTTAAATACATTAATAATTAATATATTATTAAATAAACAATTATTGCTTACATTCATAAACTGAAGCCTCAGAGATATCCCTGACAGCGGCCGCTTCGACAATATTTCTGACCACAAACTTTTTAATAGCCTTATCTTTTGGTACACAACGCGCACAATTAGTACAACGAACGGCTTTTACATGTCCTCTTCCATGCTTTGCTCGACCATTATTTCTACGTTTAGATGTCTTCATAATAACAAAACAAATATATATTAATTATATAAACAATTATTCAATTAATTAACTAATATTACCATTTTTAATATTATTATTACTTAGTTTTAGTTTGCATTCAATCAAACATTTATCAAAAAGGAAAAGGAAATCAAAAATATTGTTTCAAAAGCAAATTACTTATAAATTACGTCAGACTTGAAATTACATAAATTCTCTATATCTATACTTTATTACAACTTAAATAATCAAAATAATAATCAAATTTAAATTCAAAAAGAAATTGAAATCAAATAAAGATATCGATAGTTATTCATCGAATTTCTTATAAAATCAATTATTCGATAATTTAATTATCATAATTAGTAATTTTGAAAATAAATATATTGAATTAGTTTATATTATGCTTATTTATTATAAAATGCTTTTTGAATCTTATTAACAGATGGCGTATAAAATAGATAAAAATATATTTTTAAAAATGCAATAAGGCAACTGAACTACGTTGCGCTAATTAGGTGGAAGGGGTCAGAAGCTTTGCGTAAATTGAGTGGTCAGCCATATGTAAAAGTGCGTAACATAGGGTGGGAGGGGATCAAGAATGTGCCATTTTTGCGTAACGTAGTTAAAGTATGGACATACAAATTATTATATTATATCTTTTATTCTTAAAAGTGCCAACACTTTAAGCTAAAAGCCGATTGTTATTATTAATTTAGTTAAAGCTTCATTTTTCAAATATTAACAATATTTATAAATAATTATTTAAATAATGGGTAAGTGTTATAGTTAAATGTGTATCAATAATATTCATATAAATGTAATAATTATTATTTGATTTAATATAAAATTAACTTTAAATCATAAAAAGTTGCATCGAATGGACTTTCATTTGTATTGTCGTTAACATTATCGACAGTATTGATAGCTATTATGCAAATGTATCGCATTTTTCTCTCGTCTTCACAATTAATGACAATATTTACCGGTTATTTGGGATCAATTGTATTCGTATTAATATTGACCGCAATCAGTAATCTTGAAATGAGTTTCTTTGGCAAACATTTTCAAACTAAAATCAGTGAAGGTATCAATACTTTAATTATTGTCACAATTAATTAACTGTCAACTAAATTAATATTCGTATTAATATTAAGTTTAAATAAATTTATATAATTTAATATTAATTATTATAACTTAACTTATTATTACTTAAGGTATAATAAGTTTATACCTTTTGTCACAAAATTATTAATAAGTTTTTAAAGTCCTTTAAATTAATTGCTTTTAATTTAACTTTATTTATAATACTGTGAATTTGACCTAAAATTTTGATGACAAATGCTGTTAATCAGTGAGCAATAGTATATACTATTTGACACTTTAATCAATATTAAATTTACAAATAGTTTAACTTGAATTTAATATATTTTTTGTCAACAGTGATCGTGAGTTTACTAATTTCGCTATTTGTTTGCGGTGTTGTTCATAGAGTTTCAATCACTACTTGGTATACATTTATATTTATTATTGTTATTACTTTAGATATATTTTAATTTATATTATTGTTATTTAGTTTAATATTTTCATTAATGGCTTTATATTATATCAATCGGATTAGTGTTCGCGTACATCAAACAAATATAGTTCAGTCAACAATTGCTAATAATCCGACTTCAAAGAAAAGAAAATAAATAATATTCGATTATTCATTATTTTCTAATCCATTTAATATCTTTCGATGATTTGATTTATTATATTTTTTCTTTACTATAATTTATTTTATTCGTAAAAATAAAGTTAACTTTTCGCTGAATATCAATACTTCTTATTTTGGTCTTAAATATTGACTGATCTTTCATTTGAATAAAAGTAAAACTGAATTCATGAAAATTTTTCAATAATTTAAAGTAATTTCCACTCAATGATAATCATAAGATGTGTTTCAAATTATAGTCGCATTCACTCCTCTTCTGTTCTCAAGTTTATGGTTAAATATTGTTAAAAAGGGCTTCAAATAGAGCTCATTTATCAGTATTAGAAGTGCTGTTCAAATAGGTCTAAAGACAAGACATTTGTCAAAATCAATACTTTATTGTCGATTGTTTGAAAGCCAAAATTATATCTTATATTTATGACAATTTTTTGCTATTAACTATTTTGTTAAAACAGGAGTCAGTTTGAATTCAACTCCTTTAAAAAAAATTCAAGTAAATTGCTCTCTGTTTATGAAAACCTCATATTTTTACTGATTTGATAATATATCTATATGTAAATGGTCTCTTTGGCACCTTTCAAAGTTTTATGCTTAGCTTAAAAAGTGCTTCAAAGTTGAAAAGTAATAAGCATTGATATATTATCTATATTATATCAATGCTTATTACTTTTAAACTTTGAACCACTTTTTAAGCTAAGCATAAAACTTTAAAAGGTGCCTCTCTTGCTTTTACATATAGATATCTCAATAAAAAATTTCTATTCTGCATCTTTCATCAATTTTAGTTGATTCAAATTTCTATATAAAGTTAGACATTTTCTCAATTCTAAATCTAATGACACCATAAACGTTATCTCAAGCTGTTATCTCCATCAGTTTGGTGGTAAGTAGTAATCTATTTAGAGATTTACTATTGCCCAACACACAAAAGTTGAGAACAAATAATGTAAACCTGATTATTACTGATTTGCGAATTGCCTTAAGTATTGGCATTCAATTGCTTATACAATTTTTAATATTAAACTATATCTTTTTTTATAGAGGAATGTTAAGGCATATGTTGATACATGTTAGTAATAAAGAGCATAGGCTCAAAAACCACGAGCCTGAGTCCGATAAGCCTACTCCGAACCTGAGGTTGTAGGCTCTAAAGAGGCTTTGAGCCAAGCCTAGGCTCAGCCTGAGCTCATGTTCTTCATTATTTCTTTCCATAGGGAATATTTTGACTGCAATTGGTTGTGTTTTTTATGAATCAACAATACAGGTGCAAATGATTAATACCTGTAATTATTTTTGATGATTCGAACATTTGTTTCTGTATTTAGTATGAAGGCAACAAAACTCATGATTTAACAGCTTAATGTCAAATCACATGACAATTTTTTAGGCTGAGCATCCTCAACCTGACAAGCCTTAGACTCAAAACTCGAGAGCCTGTAGGCTCGAAGAACGCATTGAACTGAGCCTAGATCCTAGTCTAGCCTCATCAAACCTAGATCCTAGTCTAGCCTCATCAAACCTAGATCCTAGTCTAGCCTCATCAAACCTAGATCCTAGTCTAGCCTCAT
>JAQFXV010001194.1:0-14751 GCA_034694065.1 Camisia spinifer
GTTAATCTATTTTGATAAGAATGAGAAAAGAAAATTATTATCTATAATGACTGAGTTCGATAAACCACTGGACACCCGTATATTCATTATATTGAGCTCAAAAACTAATTTTGATAAGACTTTTTTGAAAAATCAAATCAATGACAACTTATTACAGTACTGATAACAGTCAATTATGAGCACTCATTTTAGGTTCAATTTTCACTTTAAACATATTTTAAGTTCAACTATGTATAACAATTGAACCTAAAATCACAACTTATTATTGTATTCACTGATTCACTGAGTAATAAGTGATAATAATTTATTCAAATGATAAACATTTTTCAAAAAAGTCTTATCAAAATTACTTCTGAGTTCAATATAATGAATATAAAAGTAATCAATTTAATAAAATTTTTAATCCATATGATAGGGCAAACTTATTAGACAGCTTATAGACAATCCAACTTCAATTGTAAACTGTAATGAACTGTAAAACTAAAGGTGATATGACTTAAGCCCTATTATAGCTCATACTTCAACATTTTTCATGCTTGAGGCTCAACAGCTGAGTCTATTTTCTATTTTTTATACAATACTTACTCAGAGATCTCAAAAGAGGTATTATAACCAATATATACAACAAATCCTCTATTAATGTGAGAAATTAATACCCTTTCTGTCGACTAATGCGTAATCTATACTTTCTCTGAAGCAACACCGGAATGACTAAGATTTCTAAACAAATTTGAAGCTTTTTGGTTAAAAATACAATATTTTAAGTGAAATTAAGGGAATTTGGCGCAAAATTATAGGTTTTAAAGAAAAAAGTACAAATTTTGGAAATTTTCAGTTCAATATGAGATGCTCTACATTATGATGAGTACACATATCCCACCTTTCAATAATTAAAGTCTGAATATTACTTTAAATTTGACTTTATTTCTATTCATAAAACAATTTAAAAGACTATTCCAAGTTTTTAAGTAACAATTCTTCTCTTACCCAAAATATATTTATATTATATTAGAATAAATATATTTTTTTGTTAAAAACAATGATTTATTGGAAAACTGAATTTATTGCACTTCTCAATAAATTATGTATTATGTGCTCATATTTTAATTGCTTTCTATGATCACAACTAAATATTCATATTAAGAAACAATCAAATATATGTAGAGGTATTTACAATAATTATTCCTTTAGTATTCAATCCACAAAACAGTTATTTTTGAAAAACATTAAGAAATAAATAGTTAATTAATACATGTGAGCAAATGATTCTATAAATGATTCGTTAAAATTAACCATTAAAGCTATAATTGTCTAATTTTACAAAATCACATGCATAACAAAATTGTTAAATCATTATGATATCATTTTATAAGCTATGATTTTACACATATTTTCCTACCTTTTGTTCGCAAATTTATCTATAAAATAATTATATTGGTGGAGAAATTAATTGTGTGAATGAAGAATATGGGTATTAAAAAGAGAATTTTAACCTTTCTTAAGATTGTGTCGAATGAAAATACTGGTCGAAGAATCTTTGAGGTAACAGAACTTCCTTTACCAGAACTGATTGGGGCTTCCGATATATTGAATGAACAACTCAGGAATAAAGTAAACATTCATTTTATTCATTTTATTCAAATTATTTCATTTAATTAACTTTATTCTAATAAAAAGCTCTGCAAACATCTTCCGGCGCGAGCGGAGGGCTATTCCTGGACTCTTGTTTACAGTTCATCAAAACATGGATATAGTCTTAAAACTTTATACAGAGAAATGAACAAATATGAAACTCCTATTTTATTAATAATTGAAGACACTTTTGGAACTGTAAGTCAACATTTTATTTGATTTCATAACAAATTCATTTCTCAATAATATCAATTAGATTTTTGGTGCTTTGATATCATGTGCACTGCGAACGAGTGAACATTTTTATGGTACTGGAGAAACATTTCTTTTTACATTTCATCCCGAATTTCAATGCTTTCCCTGGACTGGAGAAAACCTATTCTTTGTTAAAGGAAATCCTGACAGTATTTCAATCGGTGCCGGAGAGTAAGTATTTTTTATTTAATTATTACAAGTTATTCAATTGTTTCAACTCTTTATTCAACTTAGTTATTGATTGAATTAATTAAAAATGATTTGTTTAGCGGTAATTTTGGTCTATGGCTTGACGGAGACCTATATCACGGGCGAAGTCATCCCTGCAAAACATTCGGCAATACTATGCTTTCACGTCAAGAAGATTTTGTTGTCAAAGCTCTAGAATGTTGGGGTTTTGTTTGAGATTAAATCTGATGAATGAACAGATTTAGGCCATAAAAGCATTTGATTTCATTATGATCATCAAAAATCAGACTCCGGTACTAATGAAGTGCATATTTTTATAGATTCCTTTCTAGTAATTATATTTTAAATATTACTAAAAGGAGACAAACAAACAAAACTTCAATACTTGTTAACTAGTCATAAGTTACTCGAGAAATATCAAGAAAACAAATAACAAATTTACTGATTATACCAATACATTCCCATTCATTCGGTGCTATCAAAGGATTAAAATGAGTTTGATTTTGAAAAAGATTAATTCTATATTATTATAAGAATTGAAATTAGATTTACAAATGATGGCAATCATCAAAAACATTAATCATATTTACGTCAAAGTAAATTGTATTTAAATAGAAATACAAGTGAATGGCAGCATTTGGAGCATTTGCACCATTTCTTTCCATTAAGTGGAACAAAATAACTGTTAAATTGAGTTATATTTCAATTAACTATAGAATTGATTGATAGAAAGGATTCGTAAGAATAATATTTAATTTTCTTGATTAGCTCTGCTATTAATTAGTTTACGTTTAATTATATGACTAGTAATGAAATAAGAAATTGTCGAATCAGTTGGTATTAGACGTCATTTCAATGAATAGAATATATTTTGTAAATCTGTGTAAATCATTAATTTTAAGCTAAAACATAAAAATTAATGATAACAATAATATCTACTCTTTATTAGAACTTAATTAATAGTCAACTGATTATTAGTCATAACTATAAGTTATTTTAAATTCAGTGTATTGTAAAATGTGTTAATCGTCGCAATTATTTTCATTTAAAAGCTTATAATTTATTCGACTTATGAAAAAATTGATTGTATAAATAGTTGAACTGAAAGTGATATAAATTGAATTGTTTTAGTTTTTAGTAATTTATTAGTTTAAGCTTTTTGTCAGAAACGAAATGAGAGATTGAGTTCATTTCATATGAACTAATGTTATAACAAATTAAAGCACAACTATTTTGTTAGAAAAGATAAATATTAAAGTTATTAAAATACTAACCGAATGATTATTCAAAATAAATTGTAATTATTAACTATTGAGAAAAAAATTCAAATAAAATTCGTAATTATCAGTAGAACTAAGTTTTCATAAGTTTATTATACATTCAAAGAGTTTGAATAATTTCTTTGAGTTCTCTGAAAATGGTTTACAATAAAATAGTATAAATTGATATCCTTTTCATGAAGAAGTAATTACAGTATAATTAAGTAAAAATTAAGATATAGTTATACAGTATTTTTGACGCATCTTTGAAAAGCTTGAAGTGGAAATCAATTGTAGTTTTCATTAATTTAATAAATTTTTGCTTTAATTTATTAACAGCACGATTAATAAAGACATTTTCAATAATAAAAATTGCGGAAATATAAGATTTTTTAGCATAAGAACAAAGCTGAGGCTCATGTAAAATGATTTTCACTTAAATCATTCAAAGTTTTTATTAATTAATTGATCATTAGATTTGTGAACGAATCCATATATTGCCACATATTATGCGTTATATCATCTCATGCTTTGAGTCAAAATCATATTTATCACTATTTAGTCATCACTTTTGAATTAAATCGATATTAAATTCATTATAAATTTTAGTTTTAATTAATTTCTATTTAATATATTGGCCGATAATTAATACGTAAACAGTAAGTATTTGAATGTTTTAATAATGAAAATATACTAAACATGTGAAAATATTTTTATAGCGTAAAAAATAAAATTCTTACAATATTTTAGTTATGCTTTAATTTAACTTAAGTTTAAATCAAATTTTAGTAAATCATAAAAATATGGAAAATATTGATATAAAAGCATTGTCTGCGGAATCGGTTTGGACTGAAAAGTATAGATATAATGACGCGGAAAGAGATTATCAAACGAATAATGCAATTAATGTTAATAGTAATCAATCGGATAATAAAAAGGTAGTAAACTATTCATCATTTACTCAATTAAATTATATTAATATTAATTGGTTTTTCATTTTAATATTGATCAAAATATTAGTCAAAAATACCCAAACTTCTACTTAATGCCCAAAATTTGATTATTTAGTGAATTGATTATTATTTCATATTTAAAAACTTTTTTTTAGTTAGAAATTAATCTGTAATTAAATTATAGTTAATGTTAAAGTGAAAAGTTTTGTCACTATTTGTTTAGTATCGACAAAATTCTGGTAAAAGTAAAGGAAATACGAATACAAGCAATACATCGAGTGATCAAATAAGAGAACAAAAGAGAAATTCTTCTCAATCTAATACTTCTTCTATTGTCAGTGATATAGTGAGAGCTCGAAAATTAATTAATAAAACGTTAGATTCTGTGAGTAATAATACAATTAACCGCATGTCATGTCATCTCATTTTTTCTCTATAACCAAAAAGTTAATCATTCTTTTTGGCATAACTTTTCCCGTTTTTTATCGTTTGAAATCATTTATTACTTTTTCTTTCCCTCAATTATTTTCAATATAAATTACTAACCAGTTTTTTGCGCTTAATTCCCGATTTCAGTTCATTTTTTGCTCAAAATTTATAAATTAATTTTAAGTTCAATCTATTGAAACAGTATTGGAATCGATTTTAAACAAATTAATCAATTTATTTAAAGGAAACCACTTCTGAAAACGTCAACTCAACTAATAATCCAATTAATGAGCGCTTAAATAAAATGGAAAAAGAAAATCAATCGCTTAAGAAAAGTATTTAATCGTCATCTTATTGATTGATTAGAAATAATTTCTGAATTTTTTATTCATAGCGGTTAACGATTTGTTGAGTTTAATATCAAAGCTAGAAATTAGAGTTTCATCACTAGAAGGCTCAGGAAAACAAACCTCAAAACCAACTGAAGCGACAGTTAATAAACCGAAACAAACTGTTGAAACCAAGAAAGATGAGGACAATGACGATGACATTGACTTATTTGGATCAGAGGATGACGAAGAGGCCGATGAACTCAGGAAAAAACGTCTCGACGAATACGCCGCCAAAAAGGCTAAAAGTATTTTAATTGACTATTTTTTGTTTCTTTGATCACTTGTTTCTGATGAAAGAATTTTTTCAATTGATAAAACCCTTTAGAGCCTGGAGTTATCGCAAAATCAAGTGTTGTCCTCGATATAAAGCCATGGGATGACGAAACAGATATGGAACTAATGGAGAAAGAGGTTCGCAGTATTGTAATGGACGGACTTTTGTGGGGCGCGTGTGAGTAGTCATCACTTTTATTAGTTAATGAGTTGAACAAAACATTAATAATAAAATATCTTTATTTAAATTGCAGCAAAATTAGTTCCACTCGCGTATGGTATTAAGAAACTACAGATTGTGACTGTTATAGAAGATGATAAGGTTAGTGTTGAAGAACTGACTGAAAATATTGAAGCGAAAGAAGATCTCGTCCAAAGTGTAGACATCGCGGCATTCAATAAAATTTAAAATATTTTCCAATTGATGTTTAGAAAGAATTTAATAATAAAAAGAATTAAATTTTAAATACAGTTTAATCATAATTTATAATTCCTCGACATATTCGAAAGGTTCAGGTGGTTCGGGTTCCTGTTCGTCCTCTACTTTAGGTCCTCCGGCGGCAACATTTTCTACCAGATCTTCGGGATCACTCTTTTTATTATCCTTAAGCATTATAATCCCCCCAATTGTTAATTCTTTAATAGGTGTATAACGAGATCCGTCAGCCATTTGAATGACTTTAAGCTGTTGTCTCATAACACGCGCCGGATTTGATAGTATTTCAAAATTTGGTTCAATTTCTTTCTCCTTTTCTTTACTATCCTTTGCTTTTGAATCTTTAGGTTCTTTCTTATCTGCAGAATCACTAACTTTATCAGAGGTCACACTTTCCTCGACATCCATTTTCTCTTCTTTTTCTTTCTTTTCCGCCTCTTTTCTCTTTGCTTTTGCAGTAATCGAAAGAACAGCTGTTGAAACTTTTTCGCGTTCTTTTTCTTTCTTTTCTTCGAGAGGCGCCGGATATGCATATAGTGATGGTTTTGCATTTGATTTATACTCTAATTTAGGCATTTTTAAGTCAGAATTAAGTCCAATAACAGAGGTTGGAGTGAATGCCAAAGCAATGAAATGCGCTAAAGGAAACCAATACCAGAATTGAGTGAATACTAGCATTCCTACAACTGCGGGAACGTTTGTGTGACCGGTGCGTGACTGTAAAGAAACAGTAACATTACGACCTCCCGCGTCGATAATTCCTTGAGCCAGAATTGCACCAAATTTAGCCATTATATCGTCGTGTTTATCACTTATTACTTTCACGTAAAGCTGTCGATAATCTTTAACTTTAGGACAAACAGCTTCTGTTTGTTGAATAAGTATAAGTGCAGAAGCGATGAGCGCTCCCTGACGTACATAATTTACGGGATCGTTTGTCATCGGCTCTAATAAAGCAATCGCTTCTTTATTTCCTGTTCCGGCACAACATATACCTAAAGCCATGGCTGCGCCGTATCTCACATTCGGATTATAGCTTTCAGATAATAGTGAGACAACACTCGGACACTGTTCTGGTGTACGAAATAGTATGAAACCGATCGCTTCGACTGCAGCTCTTCTCACGTCATCATTAGTATCACTGACGGCCACATGAAGTAGTTTTCGAATGGCTTTATTATTACCGGTTCCGCAATAAGCCATTGCTATCGTATGCATACCTGAACGACGAAGTAATGGATCTTTATCTCTGATTAAACTTTCAATAAGAGTATCGGCTTCTTCTAGTCGTGCAAACATTGTTAAACTTATTCCAATCGCTAAACCGCGTAATATTTTTTCGTGTTGTGTTTCCTGAGCGTAAGAAACCATATCTGTAATGGCGGGCATTGATTTTGAGCCCAACATAACTAAACCCATTGCAATACCGGCCGCCTCTCCTGTGACCGCATCGTCTTGAAAGAGATTGAACTTCAACTGAAAATATCAATTGAAATATGAATTAATTTCATTTTAAGAAATGATTTGTTAAATCGTATACTTGTTCGTAAACATCATTTCGATTGGTTCCCATCGCAGCCAAACCAAGACCAAGACATCCTCCGTGTCGTATCGATTCATTGGTCGCATCTTTGAGTTGATTTAATAAATAATCAGTTATAACTCCGCCATGATTTGCGTGAATCAAACCCAATGCGAATAAACCGCCGCCTATTTGTTGAATATTAACAATTTATAGTAAGTTAAAAAATAGCACAAATATTTGAAATTTTAAATCCAAACCTTCAGTATAACCACTTCCCGGACCGCTATCTTTTGGCAAATAGGAAGACATGAGATGAAGAGCTTCTTTTTCATGACGAATATGAATAACCCCTAAACTGGCGGTCGCAGAAAATTTAGCCCAATTGACCGCTCGGGCCAACCAATCGAGGTTATCGCGAAGAAATTGATCACTAGTTGTCCCGCAATGCATGAGTGCATTCGCTATTACAGTCGCGTTATGACAAACAGAGTTTCGAACCGCGTCTTTCGTTCCCTTTAATATTAATAGATCTGAATGATTATTACGAATAAGAAATTGCAACTGAAGAGCAATAGTTGTCTCTCCGCTCAAAATAACGGCCAATTTCTCCAAACGGTCCTGTCTTTGCTTTTCCTCTTCACTTAAATCTTCTTTTTTTGGCGATGGAATTTCTGACTGTGGCGTCTCGTTTGGGGCTTCACTTGTTTCTGGCGGTGATGTTTGTGGTGGCGTTTGTTCGTCGGTTTCCATACTTTCGATGGCAGACAATGAGTTATCGGTTGCATTAGTAGTGGTTGTCGTCTTTGACTGTACTGAACCTTTATTTATATTAGCAATTAATGCAGGAATGGGTGCAGACGTTGTCAAGGCTTGTAAGACACGAGTCAAGAATTGTTGAGTTGCGCTTTCATACAAATCAAAGGCTATTTGATATGCCATTAAAGTGTTGTCATCAGTGGTTCGCGTCAATCGATCCAATACTTCTGCCACAGACTGTGCGTCGTCGAGGAATATAAGACATTGAGTCATATTTACATAATCGGGAACATCGAGATTGCGGTAGAGCTTAACCAATATCTTCAAGACATCATTTCTGAAGTTTCTGTTGTCCATCAAAGACATAGTGATCTTGAATGCGTACCACAACATCACTGATAAATCTCCCGATTCAATGATAGCCCTCTCGAATATATCCATTCTTCTGGTCTCTAATGCTATACCAATCGCTTGTTTGTATTGATTGTCATCAAAACATCTCTGAAACATACGATTTACGATATCTTCGAGACGAGAATCAATTGGAACAATAGTATTGCTCTCATCACTATTTTTAGTACTTGAATCATCTGCAAAATTGGCGACTCTTTGTCTGGTGTAGTGATCAATACATTTGGCAATAATGGTCTCCACATATTCAGTATTAAGGTTTACGTCAAACAGTTCTCCAGCGCCTAAAGCATAGGTTAACGAGTCTTCAAATGATCCCAAATGATAATATACTTTGGACGCCACCAAAGCCGCTAACTTTCTGTGAACAAACGACTCGTCTTCGTATAAAACTTCTATTTTCTCTATTATTTCAGAAATTTCAGCCCAAAATTCATCGACAATTGTATTGAGTTTTGTCAAAGCGAACACTTTTAGTTCACTTTTCTCTTCGTCCAGAAGTGATATAATACCGGACGCAGACGTTATATTCATTTTTGGATACATTTTCACAATAATTATTAAAAATTTACTTTATATTAATTAAAGTTTATTTCATTTAATAAGACATTCATTCAATGATTTAAATTTTGTTTTTATTAGGCTTACAATGAAAATGCCTTTCAATTCAATGAACGCAATGACACAGCGATTAAATTGTATACTTTTTCAGTCATAATAAAAGTTTCACTTTATAATAGATTAATACATTTATTTTCATTTTAGGTTTTAGTACTTTTTAAAATATTAAAACTATTTTTTAAACATTAACTCATATAACTTGATGTTTAAAAAAGTACTACTTTTTCATTGATTCTAAACTTAAGTTTTGTCTCATTTGATGAGTGTTTTCAAAAGATAGTTAGAAGTGATCACAGCTTTTCATAATTGCGGTAAATATTGATATTATCAGCAATTTTCTTCATATTTTACTTTTTAATTAATTTGAATTTAATTTATTTCAAGTACAATGAGTTGAAATTCGATTAAATTAAACAAAAGTTTTGTAAAGTATTTTAAATCAACTATTTATTTGTATTTATATTAATGAACAATAAATGCATGCAAACATCTCTACAATATGTAAACAAATATTGCGCTAAAAGTATGAAATAAATAGCATTTCATCATTAATATTGTCGTGAATGAGGAGTAAATGTTTTTTAATTTTTAGAAATTTAAATCATTCAATACTTTTGAATTAAAAATTAATCAATAGATAAAGAATGAGTTCTCGATCACAAAAAGTAAGTTTTATTAACTAATTAATTAATTGTAATAATGATATCATTAATCGATATATAAATTAAAATAAATGACTGTTTAATAAATGAAATAATGTTTGTATTGATTGTAATGAAAGGAAGCGATAGTAATAGTTGTCGATTGCGGACAATCAATGTCTCAAAAGTCTCGTAAAAGCGATGAAACCGTATTTGAATTGTCGAAAACATGTATTATTAATATTATTAAACAAAAAATATTCGCCGAAACTAAAAATGAATATCTCTTTATTGAATTCGGAAATAATGAGAAACAAATTGATAATAATATTAAAATAAATGGAAGTCTTCGTTCACCTAATTTTGATTTATTGAGTTATGTCTCACAAATCAATTCAACTCATATTCAATCAAACTGTAAGTTATTTTTCAGTTCAATCTTTATTTATTAAATTTAAAAAATATATCAATTTTTTATAAATAATAATTTAGTGATAAATGCATTACAAGTTTCAACCGATGAATTGATTAAATCAATTGTCGGACAAAAGTTTTCTGCCCTTAAAATTGCAATTTTCACAAATTTTGGACATTTTAATGGTCGAGATTTAGAACAATTCAAGTCATTGATAAAGAATAGTTTTATACCAAATCAAATTCAACCGATCATTATGTGAGAAAATTTAAATATCGTAAAAAATAGTTGTGAATAATAATTAATTCATTCTATTATAAAAATAGTTGTGATTTTACACCAAATTCTGATTTTGAAGACTTTTCAAAATCTGAATTACTAGGCATTGAAGCCATGAAATTAATTGAAGAGCAATCGATTGGCTGTTATTATGAACTCGAAAATGCTATCAAAGACTTCAGCTATTTTGAGCCCAAGAAAATAGTTGCGAATGCATGGTATGCGACAATACAATTGGGAAAAGGAGACAATGCATTAAATATACCAATTGCTGGTTATATAAAAACAACTGCTTATAAGAGAAAGACTGGAACCGAGTCTTATGTGAAGCCAAACAATAGTTCATCAGCTAATGAAATCCAAATTTCAGGAGACAATGAAATGTCTTCTGAACAAAAAGTTGAGACTTCTTTCACTTTAACTGAGACTCCAATTGAAAAAGTAGTCACTTATCGACCAAATGAAAGCGAATTAAATGAAGAAATAGATAAAGAAGAAGTGATATCTGCTTATTGTTATGGATCGACTTTAGTTCCATTCACTGATGACGACAAAAAACAATTTAAATATGAATCTACTGAAAAAGGATTTAAAATTTTAGGATTCACTCCATTTCATAATATATGTAGTGCTCATCAAATCGGTGACAAAACAATGATTCTTATTCCAGATTCACGTTTAAAAGGGAATAATCATAAACTAATATTTCAAGCGATGGTCAGAGCGATGAAACACAAAAAAGAAGTTGCAATCGTTCGATACGCATATAGAGACCATACGAGCCCTCAAATCGGTTATCTCTCACCTTATATTGAAGATAACAATTTGATGTTAATATACATTCAGTTGCCGTTTGACGAAGACGTCAGAAAATATCGTTTTCCGCCTCTTCAGAGTAAACCACAGTATTGTCCAACAGATTCTCAATTGGAAGCAATCGATGAATTGATGGATGCAATGGATCTCATGAATGCTGACGTCGATGATGAAGGAAATCCTTGCGAAGCCTTGCAGTCAGACAATATTTATGATCCATTTTTACAGTATTGGTTCGAATGTTTATATCACAGACAATTATATAAAAATTCAAATGATTTACCGCTTCCTTCAGACCGTTTGAAAGACTCTATTGAACCTCCCATTAAAATACGTGAAAATGCGGGCAAATCATTGAAAAAAGTGAGTCAAAAATTTCCGTTGGATTATATCAAAGATAAAAAGTATAAACAGAGAAATGAATTGAATCGCGAAACTCAAGAGACTGGTGCCTCAGCTCCTAAAAGGCAGAAAATCAATGAACAAAACTCTGATGATTGTATTTTAATCGAAAATATAAAGTCTGAAGTCAACGAATTAATCAAATCTGAAGTCCCCTTCTCTCAAATCGGCGATCGATTACAAAATTCTATTAAAGAGTTTTGTGTCAATGACTCAATACTTACAGAATTCGGTGAACAAATTGTAGAACTTCTAGAATTGTATCGCAAAGAATCGATTCTAAACAATGACCCAAAAAGTTTCAATGAGTTTATGATAAACTTTATGAAAACATTTCGCGGAACAACTCTTTGGTATATAATGTTATCGCATGAAATAGGACTAATCGGTCGATCAGAATGTCATGTAAGCGCTGTTTCACAAGAAGATGTGGAAAACTTTACTAATTTGACCGACGATTATATTAAAACTGAAACCGATTAAATTTATAATTATTTTTATATCTCTAAAAACTTGACTCAATTTAATTCGTTCTAATATATTGTTTGTTTTGTAGGCTTTGAGTCAACGAATTCATTAAAAATACAAATATATTCTATTCAATAAATATACCGTATATTATGTTTTTCTATTTGATTGCAATAAATTATAATAAAATAACACGAACTCAATAAAAACTCCAAATTAATAGCTATTGTCTCAACACATTATTGATTATTTGTTATTGAATTTATAAAATCGTTAGTAAACTCTTGAACTTTTCTAATTCATTGATTTTGAATATATTTGAAAGTGAATAATTAATAAAAAAAAAAGATTTTGTTTCTAATATTTGAATAATTGAATTATATTCTCTGTTTAAGCATTTATTAATGTTAAATTATAATTGAGATAAATGAATTCAATAGGGAGCAACGGTTGCATTGAGAACATGTTGTTTAACAAACAAAGCATTACAACGACCCAAGTCTACACACGGACTCTCTTCCAATTCAAATAATGTAAGTCTATTTTGTTGTGGATATGGTTTGAACAGATGTGCGGGCGCGTAGAGTGTGATCTGTGGACCAGCTTTTGGCCAATATCTGCCTAAATTGAAACCATTCAAAAATGCATTTCCTTTTGAAAATCCGTCGACACGAAGGAATGTGTCGAGTGGTTGAGGTGTATCGCTATTTAATTGAAACGTTCCCGTGAAAAATGTTGGTATATTTTGTTGTGCCTGTACTTGAGTTGTTTTCTTTTCTAATTGAGATATAGCTGTCGTCCAATTTTTATAGAATAAATATTGTTTAAAGTCATATATATTTGTTTGTCCCAATTTTACGCCTTCAATGATTCCTTTTAACTCCGCGACGTCTAAAAAGGCAAACCTTCCCTGATTTTCAACAAATATATCCAATTGTGAACCTTTTTTAGCGTTGAGCGGTAGGGAATAGATTTCTTGGGTTCGACTCAATGTTCCCCTATATTGCTATTCAAGTTAATCATTATTAAATTATAATTAGTTTTCGAATTACAATACTTTGATCTGACTTTTGACACATTCAATAAAAAAGTTATATTACATACTCTGTCAACAAAAACTTGCGCCCTATCTCTCAATCGCGGAACAGTTAAGACAACAGGATCTGAAGTCTCTTCTTTAATAGTTGTGGAGTAGAGAACGAATCCGTGTTCAATCTTGAGTTCTTCGAAGGTTTTTGGCTCATAAGACGAGACCGGATCAGCTAAAAGATCAAAAATGGATGCGATTGCGTGTAATTTAATGACAGGACTTGACATCTTCGGTGCAATAGCTGTCACATTTATGGCAGGAATAGTCGTGTACTGATAAACAATAGAAAATTTGATTTAATTGTGGCTTTAAATGAATAATTAGAATGAAATTGATTGCAATGTTAATATAAATACCTTAGAAATAACTTTTTTAATGGCGAAATATTTATCATTTAAATCTCCGGCTTCAGTGATGGGTCCGTCAAACTCATAACTTGTGACAACTGGATGAAAGTCAGTTTCACTGGCATGAGTGGCACCTGAAGTGAATCCAAATAGAGTTCCACCTGCCACCGGGTATCTAAACATTTTTTACGTCTAAAGTTATATCTTTACGCACTTTAAGCAATAGACTCATAAAGATCAAAGTGGAAAACGCTTACATATTAACGGATGCATTCAATGATAAAATAACATCGAGTGTTTGGGCCACTTGTTTGGTTTCAACTTTTTCATAAGGCATTCCCCATCTATTAATCCAACCTGGATAATACTCAGAGTTCACAAATGGTCCGTATTCTTGTTGATCACGTTGTTTTTGGAATGCTTTTTTCGGGTCAACCATTGAACCAAAATCGACAGTAGAGAAGACCTGATCTATTTTACCACACCTGACAAACTCCCAGCCGTCAGTTGTGAATAGTATTATTTCATTTCCTAAATAACTTTTAAAACTGTCTCTAAGGTATGACATATATTTATAATCGCAATCTGTGTGAGTCAATGCCGGCCAAAAACCATATTCATTTTCTACTTGAACCATAATAACCGGTCCTCCGTTTTGATAGAGCAACGGTTTTATTTTGGGCATTAAGACTTTGAGCCATTGATCGACTTCATCAATATATTGTTTGTCCATTGTTCGGATTTTCATATTTTTGTTGATATTTAATAACCAATAGGGTAGTCCTCCCTATATATACACAAGTAATTCAATTTTGATTATGCATTAGATTATAATATATAATAGTTTTCTCTTGAAAAGCATTGAATATTTAACTGAAGGAATAATATTAAAAAGTTCAGTAAAAGTTATTTTTTATGAATTCAAATCATGAGTTTGTTCTATAAATTCGTAACTTGTATTGATCATAGTTTATATTCAGTAAATCACTGACAAGTAAGCTTATATCTAGTGTTCTTCATCAGCTCAAAAACCCTGAGCTTGAGCTGAGCTCAACTGAATTTTAACTGAGCTTAAGCTGAGCTTAAGCTGAACATAAATAAGTTTTAAAAATTGAGGTAATAATAACTAAGTTTGCAAATGAAATTATAAAATGCTTTATTT
>JAQFXV010001195.1:0-14749 GCA_034694065.1 Camisia spinifer
TGACAAAGCGTCTTGAAAGCGAAAAGGTGCCAAAAACTTATTTCCAACAGTTTATTATTATTAATTATTATATTAATCAGAAATGATTGATTAAATGTTCAACACTTTTAAGTACTATTATTATCTGACTTTCTGGCTTTTGAACTTTCTCGGTTTTGACTTATCTGGCTTTTGAAGTTCTGGCTTTTGAAGTTCTGGCTTTTGAAGTTCTGGGTTTTAAATTTCTGGCTTTTGACACTAATTCGTAAAATAAGTCTTATCAGTGTTACTATTCAGTTAAATTGCATGCTATGTAGGTTCTAAGCAAAAAGTGATTCGAATAATAAAAGTTAACTTCAGCAATCCCTCTATTATTAATTTGAAAAAGAACTGTATTCGATACCAGTAAGAGCTTCATAAAACTTGTTCACAGAAATAAAGTTATTTAATGCTCTGATACTGTAAGGAAGCTTTTCGAAAAAAATTCATTATGAAAAAGTAATATAACGTATAGAATATTAAGTCAACATTTTCTGTATTGATTCAGGGAAGATAAAAATGAAAGGATGTCTTAATGGATAATAAAATTTCCTGTTTGTTTTAAATAACAAAGGATTGGGATTTTTATAATACTGATTAACACTGAATTTTTTAAGAATATGTGATTTCGAAATTCACTCAGAATTCCCGAATAGGCGGTCATTCTAAATAAAAGACAGTATATTCTGACAGGTATTCTAATACCAATTTATTATTAATCAGATTATCATTTATCTGATTATCATTTCAATAACAGTAAAACTCGTCTCCTTTTTATCTATTCCACACCTATTTTTAGCTGGAGAGCCAAAAGCAGATGTTTCGCAAAACTATTTAAATCCAATGTAGAGCTCTTTTCATTTACTGTTACAAACTTGTCTTTGCCTTTTTAGATGTAACTTACTCTCATCTTTAAAATAATTCCATTTCTATTTCTAAAAGAATAGTTAAAACATATTAATTTTACTGCAATTCTAACTATATTAGGCGTTACAATATTAATTACCATTAACATAAACATTAATAACAACAATTGAACTATAGTTTGCAATATGTATGTCTGCAGAAAACTATTTTACTTCAAAGGGTTTCAAAAATATTGAGTGTATGATAACATTCATGTTAGACGAAAATGTGATCAGAACTGAAGTATCTGAACATTGCCTTCAAAAATTTCGAACATTTTGATCTGTTTTAGGTTCAGATTTTAAACTTTTTGCCCTGTGATTATGAAACTAATTGAACTGAATGAAAATATTTTAACGAATCAATAAAAAGTAAAAGTTAGAGTTTATTATTTTTACTCAACTGTTTAAACTTGCGAAATGTTCAAAAAATTAGTTTAAACTCATCAAAGAGTTTGAAATTTTTTGAAGGCAATCGGATTATTAAACTAATTAAGTTCTGTTTTTTTTACTTAGCTCTATATTCATGATTTTTCGGCCTTTAAAAAGGAAAAGTTTGATGAGGACACTTTTTCTAAAACGATATTTAATACGCGTGAGCTTCGGAGTTATGCTAACATTACATTTCCTAACGGGTCCGGTTGACTACACCGACTTTCATTTTACTGACAGTTCGCGACCCTTCCTAACAACTTGCTTGTAAATTATCGTTCAATTGTAGTAAACAGTGAGCCAATTAAATATAGCTTCTAATTATAAAAGCAATTTTTCTGAAACAGTTAATTCTATTACCATTAAATTTCGAGCATCGCTCAATAGCACCTTTAATATTTCGCATTTTATCCCAAGGTATTCGACAGAAATACTATAAAACAATGATTTAATGTATAAAATCCAAAATTTTGATGCAAAATAAATATAGAGTTTATCAGAAACTTTACCGATTTTTTAAGATTAAGATCAATTGATTGAATCAGTGAATAAATGAAAGCTCAAATATTAGATTTGATTCTGTCCCAAAGTCCTAAATAATCGGAAAGTGGATTTTAATTGTAACTTGAATTTAGGAAGTTAAATCAAACCAAATATTCGAAGTTAATTATTTCAATACTTGAAACTATTGATAATTATTCATACGTTGATGAATATTTGGAGAAAAAATTCTTTCGCTCATCTCTATAAAAATAAAATGTGGTTTTGGCCAATTTTCGGTTAAACTAGAAATTAAGTATTCTATTCTAACCATTTAAAACCAGAAATTCAATAAGAAAAATCTGGTTTAAATTAAATTAGTGAAAAGTCTTTTCAATTTTCAGGCAGGCATGAGATGCAAATTATCGGGTGTATATTATATTCTTTCAATCAATTAATATTCTAGTAAATAAAATTCATGGATTGAAAATAACATATTTTAAAATCGTATCATTTGAAACTATAATCATCGTTATTGTTCTTTTATTCAGCAAATATTATAAATTGATAATTTACTTATGTGTAAACAACGCGTTCATTATTTATTATCATTTCGAAAAATTCCTTCTTTTTAAAATAATTGCAATGATTTCAAACAAAGATAATCCACAATTTATATTATATTATTAATTTATCAACTAATTAATCTATTGTCTATGAATAATTGATATATTATAACATTACAAAGTGATAGAGTGGTCGTTCCATTGATCAGACTCTACAAGTCATCTTATAAACCCACATATATTCTAAGAACGAATTATCAAGAAGTGTTAGGTATAATGTACAGGTAAGTCGCATTTTCATCAAACTAATGGAATCAAATTGATTTTCTTTCTTTATAAAAGAAGAAATTGCTTTTGAATGATGATACCTGTGGAGTTGCTTATGCATCGACACATAAGCAGCTTATCATATTATTTTCTATTCATTGTGAAAATTGATCGCTTAAAATGATTGCTTCTCAAGTCTTGACAACAATGACAAGTCAACAAAAAAGTTTACAATAATTTTAAATTGCTTTTTCAAGAATATAAATTTCGATCTAATGTTATAATTTTCATTAGAGATAACGAAGTTTTTAATCAGTTATCTCTTATTGTAATGATGGAAAAAAATTCAAAGAATTAATGTTTTACACGTGTAAATCATAAAACTAGAATCTATTAACACGTTGAATGACATGATATCACACATATGTCAGTTATAATTGATGTCAGGTTTAAAATTTTGAAGCACTTATTTTAAAGTTTAAGTGCTATTATTTATTATTATAGTTGTAGTGGTAGAGTATGCAAAAAAGGTTAAGGCAAGTCTTCCTTATTTGTGTGCCATAAATACAGTTTAAGTAATGCATAGTATCTGTATAACTAAGTTATTGGAATTATTCTCTTTTCTTCGATAAGAACGAGTGAATGTCTTAATAAATAGCTTCAGTTGAGATATCAATCAACAGAAAACCTTTACGGTTGCGAAAGTTGAAAGATTAGTAAAACTGTGACTTACTTTTACAGCTTTTACGCTAAAATTCCAGGACATTACAGCGCCCTTTTATTTTTGTCAATGAACATTCGGCGCCAGTCATTCGATTTATGAAACACTGGAATTTCTTCTAAAATAATTCAGTACTCAATTCAATGATTAATTAAACCTTAACTTAATAAGCAATTTATTCAATGATTATGTTTTCACAAAAAACTACAAATGTTTTTTCATATATAATAAAAGTAATCGAATCGATACAATAATATGATGTAAATTATCTGTTTGATTGTTTAAATGAATTTCACTAATGATTTTAAATAAATAAGGCATGGAATGTATGTATTTTAATGATTCAATATTATAATGAAATAAAAATTTTCTACACTTTTAAATGTGAAATCGTTTTCTTTATAAAACCAAAAAAGTTAAAATAATAGACAAAACTCCTTTTAAACGTATCGCCAAGTTTTTGAAAAAATTGTAATTGTGATTGAATTTTCTGAAAAGAGAACAATTTATTTAACTGAGGATATTATAGATAAGTATTTGTAAAAGTATTTGTATTAGTTTGTTGGGCGCCGTGTCGTCTCAAATGCGCGGGTGGCAGCTATAGTGGGCTATAATGAAACATTTTAAGATCTATCTTAGCTGTTGTGAACCATCTCATGCTGATCTCATAATATCTTCTTTCTAACTCTTAATGTCTCTATCTTTCTAACACATAGTTATGTTGTTTACTCGACAGCAAAGTTTGTAACTTTATATACAAGTAATACTAATACATAGAACATTCCATTGACGTGTGGAATACTCACATGTGAGCGCTTCCAACATTGTTGGACATACTAGTGTTGGTGATACTATATCCAAAAGAAGATCGAAAGCCAACGTAACTGAATTGTCATGCCTACCACTGGAAACCAATCTAACAGCAGTGTTACCACACGCCACGTCAATCTTATGTTTACCTATCAACACATCAACACAATTATTTCAATCAAATATCAACTAATTTCTAACCATTTCAGTGTAAGATTTCGAGTCAGTTCTTTTTATAAACTTCAGATAATACTTACTCGGAATAGAATCGACTCCACAAAAGTCTTCAGCGATAGTCATTAAATGAGGATCAAGTCCGTCTCCCCCACGTATTTCAACGTAATCTTCCATTCCTCTCTTCTTACACTATTAGTGCAACATAAATGCATTAATACATTAATACATTAATACTTTGTCGTATTAAAGTAACAAACCGATGAAATAAGACTCACTTTTCTTATTATTCCAGTTTCAACGTAAAGATTTCTCGATGATATCATACTTCCTACTCTTCGGTCCTGTGCCCCTACGCTCGATGCCAAAACCCGAAAACTTTCAGGAAATATAATAGAAATCGTACAATTGATTGGTCGCCCGTAATTCCTTAGTGTATATACGCCTTGAGGATTCTGTAGAACTGCATTACACGCTATCATTTGAATATAAAATATTCTTTACTAACATTTAATACTCTAATTCATTCTAATGTATTTCGTTTAATTTTAGAAAATTCAATAGTGATTTCATTATAATTCAGATTTTTCATACAAATTAGAAATAAAAGTCCTTATAATAATTGAGTTCACATTTTGCACTTTTAAAGCCTAACAATTCAGTGATAATGATCAATCATTAGAGCGCATTAACTTTTCTATTGAAATAAGTAAATTACTTCATAGAAACATGAATGAGATCTAATGTTACTCAATATGAAAATATGTGCTACTTTTTGCTTCTGTATTTATAATTGAATACTCAAAATCGATTCACTAATACTAGCGCTAGTACTATATACTTAGCTTTTACTAATGGAATTATTCTTATATATCCTAAAAATGCAAATTAGGCGCAATCTAGTTATGCATCATATATTATAAATATACTCATTAAGATATTTTCTCCTCGTTTTGGAATAAAAAAAGTTCACAGTTCAGTATATAGTCTGATAGCAAACATTTTTAATTACTTAATCCAGTGGCATAAACATAAATGACAGGACAAGCGAAATTAATTTTTGAAATTCTCTCTCTCTGTGGTATACACACTCTGTACTGAAAAGGCGCTCGAACTGCAGTCGAGAAGCCTCGGGTTCGACTCCTGGGCTAGACATATATTCTCTCTTTAATAAAAAAAAGTGGTTTATTTTTCGGTGTACAGTATCTCAAACCAATTTATTGTTCAAAGTTATTTTCAGTTCAAATCTCTGAAAATTTTCTTCAAAACGAATCATAAAATCATGCATTATTTGAAATAACTTGAAATATTTATACATTCAAATAATACTCAACATTATTAACTATTCACCAGTTTTAAAAGTTATTTATGTATCAAAACATAAAGTCTATCGGGAACTAAATTGAAAAATGGCTAATAAAGAATGTGCAATTTTGATCAAAAATTTTTCGAAAAAAAACTATTTTGAGATTTTGTACCATAAAAATGGCACACAGGCTGAAATCTCTTGGGCATTAAGGATCTCATGTTCACACTGTTCAAAATTGATATTTAGACTTTTTTTTATTGATAAAAGAAGAGTTAAGAAGCTTCTATACTATTGAAAGATTCATTTCATTGTTATTACGAGGCTTTCACAAATTCGATACCTTAAATTAATTTTTTTAAAAAAATTACTTTTACCATTTTCTAAAGTTGTAATTTTGATTTTTTGAGGCTTAATTTTCAATTCTTATAATACGATTGTTTGAAAATTTTTTACTATTGCAGACTTCTTTCTTGCAAAAAAGATCAAAACAATTAAAGTGAATTCAAAAGTACAGCATTGTTTATGAATCTCAATTTTATAAATATTTTGAGTTGAAATATAATTCATTTTAATAGTAACTTGTATTTCCACTTGAAATTTAACAGAAAAAACTTAAAAACAAGTTATAATACTGAGTCAGTCTTTTTCATTTTTGAAACTTATTTATGCTTCAAAAAATTTAATCTAAAAGTCGGGTTCTTTTTCAATGATAATTTGAGAAATGCATAAACTGATGAGATTTGATATTTAAATATTACTTTTAAAATTTCAAAATCACTGATCTATTCACGAGATATTCAGTTTGATAAATGAAATCAAATAGTTTACTGAATAATAATATTTAAGAATATGAATGATATTTGTTTTACTTCATTGGTTAGTCGAGTGAATAAGTTGTATTTGCATTCAGTCAGAAAAAATGAATGAAATGTTAGCAATCATTCAATGCATTTCAAACAGATGGGAAGCTTTGAATGCTTCTAAAGCTGCAATTATTCGAGTGATTACAAGAAAAATTGATCACTTGACTTGTTTATAATGCTTCGTAAATTCTTATGTTAGTATTGATGAAAAAATGATTTAACGCAGTTCTTCTATATATGAAGAATAATAATTATGCATTTGCTTCATATATTGTGCTTATTTTTACACTTTCCCAGTTTATAAAATAATAGAAGAAAGCTGTTTTGCGAGCAAACAAAGCCCGTTATCAACTTTGTTGTATTGTTCTCCGTGTGTAATAAAAAACAATTAAAAATAACTTTAGTGGCGGAACCACTTTTTAGCCCAGTTTGACCACTGGTCACTTTTTCCAAATTTGAAAGCCTATTGGCACACCAGCGGGTCATACTCACCACGAATATATCATTAGTTTGTCTTTAAAGTGTCCAGTCTTTGAATGTATAGAACAACACACACACAAATCTCAATATTATTATATAGATTTTAATTTAATCGAAAACGCGTGAGCAGACAGAAAAAGAGGTTCTTATAGAATTTCATTATTCATATGGAGATAATTTCTATAGATCAATATGACTTATAATTTTGTCATATTAACGATTAATTAACTTATTAGAATTTATCGCACTTTTGTTTTGCTTTATACTGAGTATAATCTTAACATTTTTCATTCAAAAATATTTAATATTTTTTCATTTGTATCATTAATTTTGATTGAATAGTCGTTAAAATTATCATGTGCTTTTAATATAAGAAATAATATGATTATAATTATCTTGAAATAATGAAATTTGCAAATGCAAATTGATTCTCAATCAAATAGCTATGTTTGATCATTAATAAAAACTGGCATTCAATTGATTTCTGAATAATACTGAGGGCTTATAACTTAACTATATTTGTCTGCTGTCGTGAATCTTCTAACTTCATCAGAATTTAACTTTTATATTCTAAATTTCAGTAAATCACTAATTTTACATCGAGTGATATTCAAATTTTTGGAAAGTAAATTCGAAAATTATTTAGATTGATAGTAATTCGAATTTTTGAAATATTTCACACTTTGATTGTGATGTTAATAAAATACGTAACTTAGACATGTATTCGACGTAAACAATGAATTTTAGCATTCATTTGTAAAATTTAACATTAAAGTTAAAAATGAATTTATCAAAGAAAATTTAAATAATTCAATGAATAAAGTTTCGATGGGTTTCAAGAATGGCCCTATATTTTGTACAGGTATATAACTATTCATATGCAACTGCATTTCAACAATTGTTTAGAATGAAAAGTTTTTATTGGATCAAATTTCTAAATATATAAACTGTATAATTTTCATGCTTTTCATCATATCATCAAATGTCAAATCAATAGCGAAATTCGTTTGAATGCTAATCAAAAAAATTACTTCAAGATTTTACTAGTATTAAACTGACATAACTTTAATTCAATTAATGCCCAAATTTAGATCAAACTAAATCTCAATTAATGAAAAGTTTACTTATTGAGTACAAGTGTTTAGAATTTGAATTCAATGATTTGATGTTAAATAATAAGGGAATTAGGGATCGTGTATTTCATTTATAATGACAGTCAAATATTTAGTCTAAATTTACTATAGGTTCCATTCATTTTAATTAGAATTTATTATGAAAATTGTTTTATTTATTTCAAACAAATTAACGTCAGATAACTTAAAAGAATTTTATTTATTTATTGTGACGCAAAAATACCCAAATTGTTTAAAATAAACGTTAGTTTGATATTTAATATGACAAAAGGTGTCAAAAATATATATTGACAAAGAAGCTGTTAGTCTATGCATTTCCTTATCATAAATTAATTTAATTTTCAATTCACGTGAAACCTTTTTATCACAACTTTTAAAACTTACTGTCTTTGTCTATATTATAAGAGTTAAAGAAGCACTTATGCGAAGCTTAATTATCAAATGCACAGCAGATGTAAAGTGAACATAAATTTAGTATTTGGAAAGTATTAGTAAACTAGAAAAGGATTACACTTAAAATCGATTGAATTAATAAAAGAGTCGTGAGTATTAAATTATTCAATTTGAATACAAATTTACATTGGGATTAAATCTAAATTATTTACAAGTAAAATAATTCTTACGTTTTGGGTTTTGTATGAAACGTACGCGTACTGTAAATCCTTCGCCTCGAGTAGGAATGCGAAACTCAAGTAGACCAACGTTTTGAGTCATTCTGAAAGGCTTCCAGGGCTTAACTAAACCACAGAATTCATGATATCTTTGATGTCTAGGAATGGGATGATCTTCAGTTCCAGGAAAGAACTGTCCGTTGAGTTCCCAGCCGTCTACAACACTCAATAGACCCCCTTTAGGACAACTCACATCAAACTCATCGAATTCAAATTCAACCAAATAATCCGGTTCTGAGATTACATAAAGACCACAGATATCCGCTGTATTACCATTAGAAACAAATGAATACGTGCCTTCTTCTGTCTTAACGAACATACATTCTGTCAAATTTATTCAATAATAATTATTAACTTCAATCAGGTTTTAATAATTCATTTTCACCTAAACTCAAAAAATATCTCGACTTTTGTATCTGTATTTGTTATAAATTTAGTTGAAATTTGGGTTTTTACTGGAATTTCGGAATCTTATCATCGAATGAATTTAATTAATTCCCTCAATGAGTCATTGAAGAAGATTTTATTTATTAACTGGAAATTGAAGTATTTTGCTTTGTCTTACTGTTGGTTCTAATTTAATTCCAAGTTATTTGCAATTTTTTAGAGTTTTTTATCTTAATTTCAAACAGTTCATCGAAGTTTGAACTTTTAATGTTTGGTTTTTCCAACTTATTGATCAAAACACACGAAGAATCCGTGAAAATTTCAAGAATTTATTGATATTGAGCTACTTTTGAAATATCTGCTATTTAATTAATTTTAAAATACTCTGTAGAGCTCTAAATGACTTAGTTTTCAACTGACAGGTAAGGAAAGATAAATATTAAGTCCAAGCTCTCATTCAACTGCTTCGAAGTAAATTTATTTGCGCTGTCGTCGCGATTAATGTAATCGTTCAAAAGATTTATAATTGAGATAATCCTTTCGAAATTAGTTTTTACTTACGTCCAGTTTCATCCGATGGATTTAATGGAATTATTTCAGATTTAATTACTTCTTCTTCAATGTCTTTATCAATTGCATTTCTAGGCTTTCTGTGAGGTTCTAAAGATGTTTTCTATTTGTAAAAAATCAAATTTTATATATAACTGTTTTATTTTCTATCTTAAACTTATAATTAACTTGAAATAATATTTTTTCAGAAAATTATTACTGCTTTAATATAAGAGATAAGATTCATTTTTAAAATTCAAAAGGACTGCAATCAATGTTGAAAATCTTCTTTAAGAAAAATTTCCAATTTGTTGTTTCATAAATATTAAATTAAATTTGAAATTAAACAGAATATTTTATTTTTTATGCTTCCTATGCTAGTAACTGGTCTTTTATGAGAAGCAATTTCTGTTTTTGCTTTTCAGGTCAAGTATACTCTAAAGTTAAAGTTCATAAGGAGTTAGGTTTGAAAACTAAAATTTAAAGTTATATAATTAGCAAATTAGAACTTAAATATAAAACCCTTCTCAATAGTTTGAATTTGAAAGTAGAATCAATTAAAAGAAGTCGTTGAATTTGAAATCCATGAATGAATTTCTAATGTGATTAGATCATTTGTTCAATTTTATATAAATTGAATAATTTTGCTCAACGAATGCAAGTTATTTTAACTTTTTTTTCACGAAAATTAGACTATATATTTTTTTGCAAACGCATTGAATTAAGTTATTCGAATTTTCTATCATAAAAAAGTCTTAACTCCAACCACAAAACTTTGGTGAATTGATAGCTATATTCAATTTGAAAATTTTAGAAATTCTTTATAATAAAGGGTCAGAACTAATAATAAACTTGATTGGAATATTATAATGAAAATGAGGAGAACCAAAAATTGCGACTCTTATTCATGAAATTTGGTTTTTCCTTCTGATAAATTTATTCTGCAACTTGAGTTCATAGTTCATAATTGTTAAGACAAATAACATATTGGTTAATAGTTTTTGTCTTAAAGATAGATTAAAAAAGTTTAAAAAAATTTCTTACATGTATTGGTGAACAAATGATGAATGAAGAAAAATTTAACAAAATAGCGATGAATATATTTAAAATCATTACAATGGATATAAGAACGAAAGCTTAACTATTTATATATTTCAATCAATTAGTTATTTGTGAAGCTTTCAAAAAACTTTTTTTTCGAAAAAGATCACTTTATACTCAATCACTTTCAGTTGAATATTTTCAATATAATAGAGAATCGTTCTCAACACTCATTGATATTAAAATGATACATTCATTAAGAAAAAATGAAATAAATATAAAGTTGTTTTGAAATAACTTCAAACTTTATAAACTAATTGTAGCCAAAACAAGGTGTGATGCAAGTTATAAGAAAAGTGAACGAGTAAATGACGAGAATAGAGAATAAGAAAGCATTTGTAGCTTCGCTTGAGTCAAACAGTATCACAGCATAAGCTGCACATCATTTCATCCCAACCCACATAAGCTTTACGTAACATTTTGCCCCAACCTTTATATAAAAGCTATCGCTTGGAAAACCCAGTGGACTGAGAGTGCAATTACATTGATGGCGAAGAACTCTCGATTAAATGACAAATCTGTAAAAGTTGATATCGGAAGAGTTTGCAATGTTATTAATTATAAACGGGTTTTTTCAATTCTAATTCATAACAAATATATCAATCGCTAATTTTTAAATAAGGAGAGAAATAGAGAAGAGATATCAAATCAAAGTTTAATACTATCAATAACAATATCTCTTTTTCTGTGACTTAATTAAATTTTCTATTAGTGTATAAACAACTGTGTGCTGTATTTGAAATTTCTTTTCCTTTGAAGCTTAATCCTATTCTTGATGTCTAAAAATGAATTCAAAATTCAATCGATTCGCTTTGTAATGAAGAATCTATTAATTTCTTCAAATCAATTTGTTTTTCAACAACATTTAATTAATTATCGTACCGGAAATGACTTTTTTGACTAACTTTTCAAATGTTTTTAACACATTATTCAAGGCGACTAAAACATTATTTTAGGTTTCGTAGGTTAAGGCATTTCCGTGTTTATGAAAGTGTTTCTTTCAGTTAATATTTTATAATTATTTTCACTCTATTAATTAATTTAACATTTCAATCTTCATTATTTCAATCCAGGAATTTCAAAGAAACTCTGTTTCAACTTTGAAAATTAGAAAAACCAATCTTTCAAACGGAAAGTTTCAATACAATAGTGATTTAATACAAAACCGAATGCTCAATATTTGTAAAGAAATTTCAATACTCAGTCATTTTAAACTCAATATTGTAATGAAATAACATTTTGATTCTTGAATACGATACTAAAAACAAAAACTCTGAGTAAATATAAGAAAATGAGACTTAGAATTCTGTAAACGCTATGATTTCATACAAACTTATGAAGGACTCAGTATTAAGATAATTTGATAAGAAATTTGAAATTATGTTTACGATTGAATAACCTTACGTTTGTCTTACTTGAGATGATTTAACGCATTATTCTTTTTATGAAAAAGCATATGTGCGCATTACGACAGGTTAATAGGAGTTGTCAACACATTTTAGATATTTTTTCAAGAAGTCTTAAACCTTTCAATGCAATTTTGTATATTTTTTGCCACAATTGCTTAAAATACTCACATTCTTGAAATTATCAGATAATTCTCAAAGTTTTTCTCAATTTGAAAATCGATTTCTGAAATTTTTTGAAATTTATTGCAAAATATTTTTAACATACGATCAAATTAATTCAAAAATCAGCAAAAATAAAATAATAATTTGATTTGAATCGTTTTATTGAAAGTTTGAGAAGGCATTGCACGCATTTGCTGTTTGCGTAACTTTTAAAAGTTAACTTAAGTATACAATTTCCTTAAAAATTTCAGTGAAACGTGAGCTTTACGTAATGCAATTTTACGATTTCATAAATTAAAAATTTTGATGAAACTCTCTGCGGATTGTAATTTGATTGCTAACATTTTACATTAACATTACTAACATTTTACTGACTTACTATTTGACTCACTATTTCATAAGTCATTTAAATATTTAAACAGCAAATTCGCTCAATTTAGAAAGAATTTTAGATGAAATGCTCACTCAAATCATTATTAAACTGTATTTCAATTAATTCAAAGATAATGTTTTTATAATATTCATAACTTGTATATTTTTCCAATTAGTTTCATAACAAGGGAATTATTTGAAATACCTTTAAAACCTTCAAAGAAGTATTTACAGGAAAAGAATAATATCACTGAAATAGAGTCAATGACAGAACTATTTTTCAAATTAATAATATTAAAACACACTTAGTTATAAAAGTCATTTTGCATTATAGTGTGTTCGTTGAAACAAATAAATGCAAATCACAAAAAGTACTTTACTCTCAAATAAGTTTTTTACATATGTTTAAGACTAACATTCCAGGAAAGCGTAAAAACCCGGAATTTCAAACACCATTTTTCGAAAAGATTAATGATTAAATTCAAGTTCAATGAATTCATACCTCAATATGTGTCAATTTATATCAATTACTATTTTAGGGAAAATTCATTTTTGATGAAAATTATGTTCAAAAAAATAATAAAATCTAATATCATTTGGTCTTATAGTCAACAGTCTTACAGTCTTATAGTCTTATATCTTATAGAATAGTCTGCAAATGATCTCATTTCACGGGAATGACTTATTATTAATGAAGTGTTAATCTGATTCTAAAATTAGTTGAACGTTATAAAAATGTGTTTCTGAAAACATAAGTATTTATAAAATAAAGTTTTCTGTGACTTTCATTCAAATAGAGTTTAACTTTATATGACTTCAATGAATAAATATTTACTAGCCGTTGGATCCATTCAATCCATTCAAGAAACTGGTTTTCTCCACCGGTTTCGTAACTGAGTGAATATTTGTCATTTATATTGCTATAATGTTTATTAAATGTGCTATGTAAATACGAAATATAAACTGCAAAATTTCAACCACAACCAGTGGTCACTTTCTCAAAATTTAAATGTAGACCAAGAGATCATACAGAGGGTGATCGATGGCGATAGTGGGCATTTTTTATCTCTAATAATTTTCTATTGAATAAAGATATTTTAAAAACAGGTTTTATTTTGATCTCTATTCTTATCAATGTTCTAAAACATAAGCGGACATCATTCAAATGCTTTATTGATAAATTTTTTAGTAATTTCTCATTTTGTCGTCAAAAAATATTTTTCACAATTTTTGAGAATGACTGCATGCTCTAATTGAGTATGATTAATTTTTGATTTACATTTTCTAAGACCTCTTGCTTTGTATATATGATGGTCAAAATACCAATCTCATATCATTTTCCATAACTTGTCACGACTGACTTGCCATGACTCAGAAAAAGTTACTGTTTTCAGAAATGAATATTATTACAAAATATAAAGGGATTTAAATTCTTCCCTTATTTCAGATTTTCTCATATTTTTGCATTACCTTAACTGATTCAAACCAAACAATAAATAGAACTATAAGATGGGTTTTTAAGCTTTAAAATGGTATATAATTTGTCAGAATTAATTAGTTATCATGATGGTTATCGATCATCCCCAGTAATGTTAACAAATAATTTGATGAAAATTTCATGAAAGCGAATCTAAGATGAAAGCGGAAGACTAGCATTTTCTTAAATGAAGTCATTTATAAAGGGTCCAAATAATCAATGATTTGATATTAAATTAATAGAAAAGTTTGAGTCACAATTGATTCATTCAACAAGATTTATTTTCAAAACTATTTTCAACTCATGATTCGATTATTCAAGTTGTGCACAGTTAAAGGATGATGCCAAGAAATGGCCCATTTTGCCCCAAGACAATATGGGTATCAAATGAAAGCTTAGGATGTGTAGAGTAAGACAACGTTGGTATTATCGAAATCGGAAATGGCTAACCCGAGATATGAGC
>JAQFXV010001196.1:0-14745 GCA_034694065.1 Camisia spinifer
TCAGGTCAAGTATGGTATCATTTTTCTCAGCACAGCTCTCAATCCAACGATGTATTGCACTTGTTTCTGGACATTAATCCCCTTTTCCCCGTTTCTTTTCACCCAATGAGCTATGCGTTAACAGAAATAATATTAAAATTCTGTTAAACACTGATTAAACCTAATGAATAGGAAGTAAACCCGATCCCATGTCCGGAATATTAAACATCACTCTAACCAATATCATTAAACCTTTCACAAATTGTCTAATTTTACTGTCCCAGAAGTCCATATAAGGAATAAGTTTGAAAACCGAAATAGAAATTCTGAAAACTTTTGATTCTATTTTGAAATTTCAGTAATAGAATTTTAATAATATAAAAATTTTCAGTATTTAGACTTCTGGGGCACTCCATATATACAATTAAATACATTTATATACATTCACAATAAAAAGCATAAAAGTTTACGTTTGTTTTAGCTTTAAACAAAAATACAAACAAAAATAATATCATTTCCACAGATTAAATTCTAAACTTTTGTCATTTCTAATTGAGAAAATACCTTATTTTTCAACTGAAGTTAAAACTATTGAGAAAATATTGAAAAAACTCATAGAGTATGAGCTTTTAACTAAGGCTTCATTTAGTGAAATTTTGGTAGTTTTCAATCAAAATTACGTTTTTATAACTTTCGAATTGAGAAAAATGTTGTAATGCTTTTAAATAATACTGAAAAATAGGTAAAAATTCGATGATTTTGGGGTTAGAAGTAATAAAAAAATAATCATAAGTGTCTCAACAGTTTTGTCATTTTATTAATTTTTTCTAATTTTAAATTCGAGACTTGAAGGAATCTCCATAACAGTAATTACAGGCTATAATGAATTTATATAGAATAAAAGTTTTACTTTTTTGAAGGTTTATTTTATTCTAATCAGTGAATCATTTTCAATAGAAACTTAACACAAATTATTATCAAATAAGTTGAATAATTTCAAGATTGTATGTATAATAATAAAGATTACTATAAGATATCTTAAAATGACTCCAAAGGTTTTTTCTTCAATTGTATCCAATTTATAAAAATAAACTTTTGAACAATTGATTCGTTGAAATGGTTTTGACTTATTATAATTAAATGAAGCGAAAAATAGTAGGAAATATTTGGTTGAATAATACTGCACTTTGTTTGTTGCGCATTCTAAATACTGAATATAATCTGCGTTTGCGTGTATTATGAATTTCAGGCCAAGCATTCTTCACTTTGATATACCTTTTGAAAGATCTTTTACACGTTAGACATTTTTGAGTCACGTTTTGTCATCATATTTTTTGAGTCTCTGATAATATTTAGATTGAAATCCTTATTAATTAAAATGACAGCAATTTCTATATATAGCTTAATAGCTATGTAAATAAATAAAATTGTTCACCCGTTTACTATTTGATCGCAATTAATCTTAAAAATATTCTAAAGAAAGTCATGATTTTTGAAACTAACTGTTCGGCAATGAATTTAATTTGGATTCTTATTATTATTTAACGAAAATATTCATTCATTGATTGAATGTTGAATTTAAAAAATGGTTTGTCAATAGTTGAAAATATAAATTATATTTTAAAATTGATCCTTAGTTATAGGGTTTGTATTATTTCCTTTGAAAAATAAAGTAAATATTTTTCTGTAATAGAGATAAATTATCTTTTGATTTGTTTATAGAATATTACTCTTAAAAGAACGCCATATTGTGCTCTCTCTCATATACTTTTATATAGATTTGAATAAATACAGCCAAAAAGCTTTAGTTATAATACGAGCCAACTTTTCACTCAATTGTATTGTTTTTGCGAATTCATTCATCTAAATGTCATATATTATCCACTTGTTATTTAGCTTCTCATTATTGGATAAGTTTTGTTGAAATCATTTTCGTTAAACTGAGAGCTAATCGAATTTTATTATTATTAATCACTTTATGCACATCGCAAATGTTGCCCAAAATATACTTAATTTATATGATTTATAAGAATAGTAGAAAATTCTGGCTATAATTGAATTGTTAAGTAAAAAGAAAGTTCGACTTATTTCATAACATTTATATTTAGTTAGCTTTACGTTATAATGTGTTCAACTTCTCCCGTAATCACACTTTCTTGCAATGTAAATACATTTTCTGTATACATAACCTCTGACTTTCTCAAAGTATTAGTAACTATTATTCTGATTTCGCGAATGCTATTTAAATATAAGTGACTTTTTTCATGTTCAGACCCCTCCACCAGCACTTCAAACACCAGTACAATCAGGAGTTGAAGTGACCGTAAATGCTGCCAATAAGTCAGTTCCTGTGGCTGTAAAACAAAAAGTTCAGCTCGAAATCAGTTCTCATAATATAATAGCGCCTGTTGTGGAACCATTGCCTGAAATGGAAACTTTTGAAGTAGAATTAGTTAAAGATCAACAGGGATTGGGGATCACTATCGCCGGATACGTATGCGAAAGAGGTAATTATTTATTAAAATACTTGTTTTCAACAACTCTACTTTCACTTTCGACACTTGATCTTCACTTTTGCCTATTTATCACTTTCTCAATAGCTTTTAGACACTTATTCCATGATATGTTGAATCAGTGAAACAAAGTTTTCAGATTAATTATATTCTTGAGAGTTCTCATTAATTATATGATCTAATTATTAAAGAGATTTTTCTTGTCTTTTTTCTTTCCGGTAATTTAATAACAATAATCTAATTTGAAATAATTATACTCGAACTCAATTTTTTAAATAATGTATAAATATATTAAATTCTCATCAAATGTTGGATTAAGTGATTATAATATATTATGTCACTTGTGAAGCAAATACTGTATAATAATGTGTTTAATATTTATAAAATATTTGTTTTATTCATTGATTTATTCCTGACTTCCAAATCTTTTGTTGAGTTCGGTCTTTTAAAATTCAATTTTGACTATTTGATAGTTTTCTTGATCTCAATTTTGACTTTTCAGACAACTTTTAATCTTTATCATAAATAAATTTTTGGACTTTTTTTAGAGGAAATTTCAGGCATTTTTATAAAAAGTATTGCTCAGGGAAGTGTTGCTGATCTATCGAAACAAATTTGTATTAATGACCAAATTATTGAGGTTAGCATTGAGTTGATTTGAATGCATTTGAGTTGCAACTTATAAATTGAACAATTAAAGGTTGACGGACGCTCTTTATATGGCTATACCAATCATCAAGCAGTTGAAGTTCTTAGAAATACCGGCAAAATTGTTAAATTACGTTTAGCGCGATATTTACGCGGCTCTAAATATGAACAACTCCAACACGCTATCGCTAATCCTGATCTTCCCGTCCCTTATTATCCTCAATCCACTCCCGGAGCGACTGTTATTCAAATATTCGATCAATCAACTGATCCAACAGCTAATAGTCAACAATTCTCCACTTTGATCAATGAAATATCAATTGAAAATAACAATAATCTAAATGGAGAAACATCTGACGATCCAATTAAGAAATGGGAGCAAATCATGGGTCAAAATTATGATATTGTTGTAAGCATTTTCATATTGATTATATCAATGTTAATGTTAATAATGGTGTTATTTTATAAATACACAGATCGCTAATATATTAAAGTTTAAAGAAGGCGGAGGACTAGGAATAAGTTTAGAGGGAACCGTTGATGTAGAAAATGGTAATGAAGTTCGACCTCATCATTATATTCGTTCGATATTAGCTGACGGCCCCGTTGGAGTCAATGGAATTCTTAAAAGTGGAGATGAACTTTTGGAGGTATTGTTATTAACTATTTATCAATTAGAGTGAAAAAAGAATTACAATTTAATTATTGTTTAGGTTAACGGAACACAATTGCATGGATTGAGTCATTCAGATGTGGTCCCATTATTAAGAGATTTATCAATGGAAGTTCAAATGGTTTGCGCTCGACCTAAACATAATTATTATGCGAATCGTGATATTTTAGTCAATTTTGATGCCATTTCTAATGATAATAATAGCTCAACGGGAAGGACAGGACTAGATTTATATTACGGTAGTCTTAATTCAATAGTGCCCTCAATTGAAAGACTAGTCAAAGCCAAATCAGATGGATCTTTAGCCATAAGTAGTCCGACTCAGTCTTCAATAACATCAGACTTATTAAAAATAAAGTCACGTTCAATGGAACCATTGACAGGTTTAGCGATGTGGAACTCAGAGCCACAAATTATTGAGTTAATTAAAAGCGATCGAGGACTAGGATTTAGTATTTTGGACTATCAAGTGAGTCAATTCACTGACTTTACATTGGAATTGATGCTAACATATAATTATTGTTTATTTTCAATTAAATGGTGTTAAGGATCCGATGAATCCGAGCGAAACAGTAATAGTAATCCGAAGTTTAGTGCCGGGAGGAGTAGCACAACAAGACGGCAGATTAATTCCTGGCGATAGACTATTATTTGTAAACGAAACAGTATTAGAGAATTCGACTCTTGATATGGCAGTGCAAGCATTAAAAGGGGCGCCAAAAGGCATAGTAGTGTTGGGCGTCGCAAAACCCCTTCCTTTGCCAGAAACCAATATTGAATCACCAATTAATAGTCAGGTGAGTGACACCAAATTTGTCACTCATGTCACTCATGCTCAGGCAAGTTCATTGTATAGGGAACGGGGCTCTACAGCTACACATGTTATTGAGGCGACCACTTCTTCAAACACTCTTCTTTCTCTATATAAATCTGAAAGTTTCTAAATTATTCATATATTTTGATAGTGTATCGGCACAGGTGTAACACGAGTATATGCGGAACAAAATATTCCAAATATTATAGCATTATATTAATCAACAAATCAATTCAAATCTTCATTTATTATTCCATTTTTTCAATTATGCAAAACATTCCATTAAATTCTTTGATATGTATCACAAAGATATTCATCTTTAGTCTAATCAGAAGTATTCAAATAATTTTTGTAAAATAGAACAAATTTCGATCAAAAGCAATACAAATTGTAATACAAATGAGTTTCATTTTGTGGCTACAAATATATTAAAATTTTTAAAAAGTTTACATTAAAAATATGTGAAAAGTATGACACGATTTACATAAATTAATTTTAATGAATGGTTCTTAACGACAATCCATTGTTACTGAATTAGTAAATTCTTAATTTAATCTCCAAATCAATGTCAATATAATATAGAATTGTTGATAGTTATGCTCTATTGTATTAAGTCTTATTAGAACATAATCTTGAATAGGTTTAGATTTTGTTTTAATCATTATTTCTCATCTATGGCTTGCCTTTGCTATTGATAATAAATAGATTTTAAATTTCAACTTAAGTTTACACTTATTTTAATATAATAAATGTTTGAATGAATTGAAAATCCATTATCAAAACTTTTTTTACAGCAAATTTCAATCGAAGAATTGAAGAATTCAATAGCAGTGACAGACGAACCAAAAACTATCGAAAAGTCTGATATTTTAGATAAGAAATCCATTAACTCAAGTGAACCGTCGCTCGAAATATCTCAACGCGACGAAGATTTAAAGGTAGAATTATTTGCATTGATTTTGACAACTTTTCTCTAACTATCGGCTGAAACAAATGCTGAATAATTGTAATCAATAATGTAGTGTTCGATAAATCAAGTGACTCGTCAGGAATCCATTAATTCTGTTAATTCAGTTGAATCTGAGTTTTCATCGAGCGCTGGATCGATACCAGACCAATACATGCCTAGTGTTCCGATAGAGCGCTATAATTTGCCAATAACTTCATCTCCAACTCCGAGTGCCAGTAATCTAGTATTGAGTGAGTCTCGCAGCTCAACCCCACTTGATTTCAGTTCTTCGCGATCTCCGAGTCCTTCATATCATAATGCGATGGCTATACCATTGCCGACAGCACTCGAAAGGACTATAAAAATTAAAAAAGGAAACGATCCTTTAGGTAATGTATTGACAGTATTTGTCAAACTATAAATCGATGAATGTTTCAATTGATTCTATGACTGAATGAACTCAAATTATTGCGCAGGATTAACATTGGAATTGGCCGACAGAGGTATAAATGGTATGATTGTTAAAAGTCTGTCAAAAAGCGGTGCTATCTTTCGTGATTCGCGAATTTCTGTCGGAGACTTTCTTCTCGCAATTAATAGCGAAAGTTTAAGAAACATCACTAATTCTAAAGCAAGAGCTATACTAAGGAGAACCCAATTGTTAGGCAATGATATAACGTATGCTTTTTCATTGACATTTCTTTCTAAGTTATTCAGGTTTTCAATTGTTTTTCAGTTTCAAGTATATCCCTGCGAGTGATGCCGATGTACATAAACAATCATCATTATTAGCTATGCAACAACACAGTCACACACCTCCTACTGATAGAGTTTCACCTTCATTAATACCATTATTACGTCGCACACCTTCTCCGCGGTGAGTCATTATGTCATTTACACTCTTTACACATTTATCACATAATACAACGCTTTTCTTATTTCAAACTTCTATTTCAACTTCAATTTTTAATTTCTTTCATTTATTTCAGTTCATAGAATATAGAACTAACTCATTATTTCTCAAGTTTTCCTTACGATAGTCTTATTCAACAAATTTCGAAATAAACTACAATTTTGTGCTAAAAACTTTGATATAAATAATTTCTTTCATTCATCAAATGTTTTTCTAAATTACATTTTCATATTGTTTATTATTTTTGAAGGAAATTAATCAGTGAATAAATGTTTGAATTTTTCTTAGTACTAAATTTGACTTCATTTATAATTTTATAGTTTGAAATCCAACAGTTTTCATATTTTGAAATTTTTCTTCAACTTAACATCTATTAACTTTTTGTGCTTTTTCTTATTAAAAATTCTTAAGCTTTTCAATGAAGTGCTTTTACTTTTTACCCAAATTAAATTAAATATTTAAGCAAAATTTTTATCATTTTTCATCTAAAATATTTAGAACAAGTTTGAGTGCATTCAATCTAAAACTATATTAATTTATTTCAAAATTTTCTTAACCTCTGGATTTTACTCTTTTATTTTTTATCTTTTATTGAATTTAAAGAAATCACAAAAATCGAATTCTTAAACTTCATTTAGTACTTGAAAAAAGCTCAGAAATACGATTAAATCAAAGCAAAATAGTTCAATAAATGTTATAATCTGTGCCTTTTTGTAAACCATTTTGAATTTAATGTGTCATAAATTACTTCAATTGCGTCACAAATTTCATTGAAAGTGTTAAAACAAACGATTTGAAACTTTCTTTTTTTTTCAATATATAATCATAGCTTTAATGTTAGTAATTTGTAACATAAAAACTCTCGAATCTCGAAATGACTCAATTATATGATTTTGATCACAAATGAAGAGATTTCGAGTTTTAATTGTGTCGAAACAACAAGTTATCGGAAAGTTTCTAAAATTTGTTGAATAAAAGATTAAATTAAGCGCAGAAATGACATAAGAGGATAACCTCGTGACATATGTTAGAGTTATCTAAGTTTTAATGGATTTCGTTGACAATGAAAGGAAAACAACTATCAAACTAAAAGTTTGAGACTCTGCTAACTTAATCAAACAATTAATACTAATTAAGATGATTTATATAATGCGGGCTCTCATTAAATATTCAAACGTCAATACAATACTAGTGTATTCCATATCTTTGTCCCTTTTGATAGTTTAACGCATGTTTTCAAGTAATTATGAACATGAATGACTACAACCACTACAACAGCATTGCTTTGAAGATGGAAAGTAGCCCTATATTTTGGGTGAATTTTGATCTTTTAGTTGAGAAATTTTCTGCTACTTCACTATAGAATTAGTATATATATGAGTTTGTTTTTCTCAAATGATGGTAAGCAAAAATCTTTGTCAAATTTGAAATGTCAAATCTTTGATAATGAAATATTTTTGGACGTTTTCGCGTTGAGATAACTTAAAAATAGTGTTTATCTTTAACTTACATCTTTTCTAGAAAATGACATCAAAACTTTCCTTTATTCGCAAAGTTTTCTCATTTTTACTGATATGAAGTGTTTTTCAAAGCTTTTAAGTTTCTGGTGTAAATGTTCAGATTTGTTCAAATTTAATCAATTAATCGATTTTAAGGATAAAATCCAAGCCGTTTTCAATTCTATATCCAACAGGTATGCAAAGCTTTTAAATACCCGACATTAGAGATGAGCATCGGCTTCAAAAGAGCCCCACATTTTCTAGGTTGAGTCCGACCCAAAAATTCTTATAATATATTTAAACTAATTTTTTGGTGCAATGTTTATTACTTTGCATTAGATTTAGAAATTGGTTTTAATTGCCATTTAATTATTTATTATTTTGAGACATTCTCACAATAAATTATTTGTTTTATAGAAATTATTGATTATGATTTTACGATTAACGTAAAGTCTCTGTTATATTATATTAGCTGTAATTTTAAGTTTTAAAAACAAGTTATAAGTTTTGCAGTTACAGTATTACAGTATATAATGATTGACAACTTTTGACTGAAATAATTGAAAGTTTCATTAAATTTATAATTATAATTTTTGGACTCTTCGGGCCATGTCTTTGAGCCCGAGCCCGCCCGAAATTTCTACCCCTTCAAAGGTTTTCGTTAATTTATTACTACTCGAGCAACACAAGAGAAAAATGTTTGTAAATTAAGTTAAATTTGAGATTTGTTAAGATAATGAATAACAGATGATATATTTAATTGATTGTTATGCTATTGAAGACAATGAATTAGTATATTATATTATATATTAGAGTTAAGTATAATTAAAACATTAAACTTCTGATATTTTCCTTGTATTGTTCATATATTTATTGGGAAAGACTATCTGTTGAAATAACGAATCGTGCGTTGCATTAATGCTATAAATCGAAGCGTTAATAATTTAGACGACTTCTTATAATGAGGCTCAATATGAAATTCTGTCTGCGTTAACATTTAGTACTAATTCAAATACTCTACTTATCGATTAATGAGTTATATCAATAACACTGATGCAAATTTATTGAAGCAAAACATTTGAACAATAATGTCATTATTATGAACATCAAATTTGCGCAGTAATAGTCCATTCATAAAAAGACAATAATTGTCATTTCAATTTCTGACTCAAAGCTCTTTTATGGTTCAAATAATTAACTTAAGCCAAAATAGTCCACAATTTTTCACATTCCATATCAATTACTCTCATTCTCACCTCATTTACACTTCAATGTATTTTCATTTCATATTTCAGTAAGAATTGAATTTGTTTACACTCTATTGAGTCCCAGAATTGCAATTTGCGAACAATTCTTTATTGCAATCAAATGTTGGTTAAATAAAATTAAAAGTTTTCAATAAATTAATTTGAGTGTTTGGATTTCATTCATGAATAGATAAAGTTCTATAATTTATATCATGGAATAATTCTAATCTCCTTCACATCCCTTTCTATTAATAGCATGAAATTGATTTTGAGATTAAATTGAAGGCTTTCTTGTATAATAATTTTGTAAATTAATTCAGTCATTAGAACTAAATGCGAAATAGTGTGACAATCGTAAAAAGAAAACATTGATTATCATATCATTTGCATTTTTATTGATTGTTAGATGATGCAAATATTCCAATCAAATCCACTATAATTCCAATGTTTTGGGTTTATTCTCATTCGTAAAGTAAACACGAATTTCGAGACAACGCATTAAACTAAAGTTTCGAAATATAAATTCTGTGTTTGAATCAACGAACTGAAAATTAATTGAATTGAATGAAAATCTTCTCTTTTTCCTAAACTTATAAAGTTTGTAGAATCAAATTTTTTTGCTCTCATTTTCTATATTCTGAACCCTTATTTTGAAAAATTAGAGAATTTGATAATGTTTTGTAACACTTCATTTTAGTTTAATTTGTGGTTCAATTAACTTTGTGTAAGCTTTACTGGAGTTTCTTTTCAAATGTTTGAGTTAGAACTGAATCAAAAGATAATATAATAATGGATTATTCAAATGCAAGTCATTCTCACAATCATTGACTAAAACTTTCAGGAAATTCAATATTATTTGCTTATCGTATAAAATATAGGCTTATCTAATAGTTTGATCTTTAAAAAGGGAAATACAATGCATTGAATTGATAGATTTTGTTACATTTGACAGCATTTGGTGTTATATGTATTGCTTTAATGTGTCATTTTGTATGGCATTTATTTCTGAAAATAACTCATAACTTTCTTTTTAATGCTATGCATTCATAGGATTTTTCCTAATTATTATCGGTATGACTTAAATGCTATTATTATAAAGCTTTGAACTTATTTTGAATTAACTTTTAAAAATGGATTTGTTGATACAGTTCGCCTTACTTTCCTTCAAAACGTACGGACAGCGATAGTGACGCTGATATATCTTGTGGTGAACCGTCGGCAATATCTTCTCCATCATTGATCACAACTCCACCTCTATTACATCCAACCGCACAGTTTACAACTCCCATAAATGCAAGTTTATTAAGTCAATCAATTACTTCATCATACATTTCATCACATGCACAAAATATCACATTCGACTCATCTTCCGATGAACTTCTTCTGGAAAGAGATTTACAAAATCTTAGTTCTGGAACCAATGTAAACCTTTCTTCCAAAGATATACGCATAGAATCGCAATCAACAAAGGAATTAAACCCATTATCAACTGATTTGAAGCCAATTGATTCCACATCTAAAGACTCACCTCAAGGTTCATCAATTATTTAAATTATACTATTTATACAGCAAATTATTCATAATTAGTTGTAAACTTGGAATAAATTTCAATTATACAGAGAGGATCATTATTATCTCCTCATAGGAACCATTTTTCAGCCCTTTCATTGGTCAGTTTGATTGAGTTTATAATACTTAATAGAGATTAAACTAAATATTTCTAAACAAAAAAATCGTTATTAAGTGCAATATCTTAAGAGTGTAATAATAGTCTATTTATTTAATTAGTGTTATTTTACAAATTAAAATGCATTATTCAATTGAACATAAACTATTTTGGATGGACTTTTATACCCACGGTAAAAGTTCTCCTCAAATTACCCATATTTTCCACCAAAAATATCCCGAAATCCGAAAACCAGACCAAAAAATAATTCTTAATTGTTATAAAAAATATCAAAAACAGACTCTGTGACCAATGTTAAAAGTCCTGGCCGTCATCAATCAGTGACCAATTGATATTTAAAATAAAGTTTCCCATTCGAAAGTTTTATACTGTATGTTTTGTATGAGGAGATATTTTTCATCCTCTCTGTATAATAAGAATTGAGCAATATTTCTACTAATAAAAACTTTTTTTCCTTAAATGACTCAAATTTATTCCAATTTTATATTTAATTTCGAACTATTCTGTATTTCTGTCAAATTTCGATCGAATTAAAGTTATTTTCTTATAATAATGAATTGACAACATTTTTCAATTTGAATCGAAGTTTGAAATTAATGAAAATTTAATGTTTAGCTTCTCCCAGAAAATCAAAAGTGCCTCAAAACTCAATGGACCAAAACTTTCATAGTTATGAAAATTTGAAACAATCGTTTTCACCCGAAAGCAGTTCTAGCAGTAGTGATAATACAAATAATGTGAGCGGATCTTCAACTCTAACCCGACAATGGGGTGAAGAAAGAGTAATTGAATTGCTTAGAGAAGAAAATAGGGGTTTAGGCATAAGTATTGTTGGCGGGAAAGTAGACCTCTTCAACTTATCGGGTGGTAATACTATATCTGGTATTTTCATTAAAAATATTTTAGCAGAAAGTCCTGCTGGACGTGATGGCACTCTTAAAAGTGGTGATCGTTTACTCGAAGTCGATGGTATTGATCTTCGCGATGCGACACATGATAAAGCAGTTGAAGCCATCAAAAATGCTAAAAATCCAGTCAAATTTGTAGTTCAAAGCTTATTGCCGTTCGTATGTATTATTTATTTATTCAATAGTCTGTGAGACATATTTTGGCAATAATTCTTTATTTTCTTTTCAAATCAAGAGCAAAGATTATAGCGTTTCAAATACTAATTTGAATTCTGATAATATTATGAGTCAAACGGAAACTTCGATAGCATCGAGTGCTACGTTAGCAGCTGTTGAGTCTGTTGCTGACGAAGAAGACACTAGTAGTGGAAGAGATATTCCGGTTTCAGATGAGTCCAGTTCTCTTCAAATAAATCCTCAGATCGAGTACTCAAATACTGATCAAAAAGATATTGAAATTCCATTGATATTAAATGAAAGCAATCGTTTGCGTTCGGCGAGAATAGAATTGGCTGAAAAATGCTTAAAACCATTTCTTGAAAAGGAATTAACAACAGAAGAAGCGACTGAATCAGAACCAGATGTAAACGATGGAGATATGACGGGAAAGATTAGAACAGCAAAAGGAGTTCAGGTATTCAATCAATTCTATATACTTTGCAATGAATTTTGAATATTATAAATAGCTTTACTTTACATAAACTTTGCTTAAATAGATTGATAGATCAAGTGCTGGAAATGTCAGACTCACTGCTAGTGAAAAATCTGATGCAAATGAAGAAGAACTAAAAGAAGATGAATTCGGATACTCAATAAGTAATTATTAGATTTGTTTTTAGGTTTATTTGTTTGGAATTATATTAATAGTTATGAAAATAATATTATTCTACTTATATATTAATTTAGATTAATTTAAATTATTTGGAATTGAATTCCTATTGTTTGAAATACTTATTGATTTAATTGGTATAAAGCGGTGAAAGGAATGATAGTCAGACAAGTGTTCGATTCGGTCGATTCTATCAATGTTTTCTATAACTATATAGTATATAATATAAGTATAAGCGAGTATTTATGTATAGATAAGGCTTCAGTTTACAAATCGATATTACTATTGAAATGTTCGTACAATACTAACACTCGTAGAAAAGGCTCGTACTATCGCTGCGTCCAAACCCGAAAAGGGAACTTTTGAAGCTTTGGCTATAAGATGAAATTCCTCGATCAATATTAGCCGCCTTTTGATGAGAAGTATCTTATTCTATATTTGTGTTATGCATTTCTGTATGAATGCAGAATGAATTATGCGCTTAAATAAAATGATAAAATTTGAGTCAATATTTATAGCAAAGTATTCAATGTGTAGTTAAGATAGCCTATAGATAATAGAGATGTAACTGTTTATTAATTATGTAAACGGTAAAAGCAGGTGCTATTTTCAATACAAGATGATGCCAATGTTCGGCTGAATTAAGCCTTCGATTATATCTTTTTTGGCTATTAATTGTGATATTTTTAAACGAGAACTTCTGATCATTTAAGGGATGGTTTAAAAGTTTGATTTAATAGTTTGCTTCTTAACGTCCGACTATTCGCCATATTATTAATGTCTGCAATAATATCCAGCACTTCATTTATAGCTGATGAGAATCCCGTCGGTATGATCTTTATTATAACAATTGTATGCCTTTTCAGGATTTATACCATCCTTGTCTTTATGATATATTTAATTTTAAATTTTATTGTTATTTTTATTTCATTTTTATTTCTATCGTTAATATAAGGGTTATTTTTATTATGTTTTCCATTAGAAAAATTACAAAAGAGATACGGAGACCTCAATGGATACACTTTTTTGGTTGATTTACATAAAGGATTAACGGGTCTCGGAATCAGTTTAGCCGGTAATAGAGATAGAACTAAAATGAGTGTTTTTGTTTGCGGAATGCATCCAAAGGGCAGCGCTTATAAAGACGGAAGAATACAAATCGGAGACGAAATTCTTGAGGTCTATCGAAAGCTTTTTTTAAACCAATTGATTGATTGAATTAAAATAGAATTTTCTTTATAAACAGGTGAATGGAATTGTAGTTCACGGACGCTGTCATTTGAATGCTTCAGCAATTATTAAAAGTTTAACCGGACCTCTCTATAAGATTATTGTTCTTCGGTATGAAAATATTAGACTATTGTTTTGCATTTATTGTTAAATATGTTTAAATTAATTAATAATAGAAGAGATGGTGCCTTGGATGAGATGGCAGTTAAGCCACTCACACAATTTCCCGTCCATTTAGAAGATGATATTCTAGAAGAAAAATATAGCAAATATAAAGGCGTCCGAACTATTACTGTCAGAAAAGTAAGACAATCAATACATTATATAAACATAATTTTAAGCGATCAATACATTTATAATTACAATTTCCAGAGCACTCATGGATTAGGAATTATGATAATTGAAGGCAAACATTCCGAACTCGGTTAGTGTTGAATTGATAAACTTGTATTTGATTGATTTAATAGAATTTGAAACTAATATTGAACATAAAGGAAGGGGAGTTTTCGTTTCTGATATACAAGAGGGAAGTCCCGCAGAATTGGCTGGTCTTAGTGTTGGTGATATGATTCTTTGTGTTAATCAAATGGATTTGATTGGAGCTGATTATGACACTGTGAGATATAATAAACAAACAATCATTTTTTCCTTTATTAATCAACTTATACTTAATCTCAACTATAATTGATTACAGGCGGCCTCAACACTAAAAGGTGCTGAAGGATTACTCACACTCGTCATCGCAAAGCCCAGTAAAACAAGTGTTCATCAAATGATTATTGAAGGAGAATCATCTTCTGTAGAAAACTTATCTTCAATTGAGCTGAAAAAGGAAACCAGTGAGTCTTTGTTTCAT